>JADANM010003353.1:5863743-5873976 GCA_026213755.1 Eurema hecabe
CATTTTTTCATGCATATGTGTTTTCCCGCTTTCTCCCGTTCCGTGGGAATTTTGCAATATCCTGTTACAAATAACCTTTAAGTTTACTAACCTGCATGGCAAATTTCAAGCGTATAACTTAAGCGGTATAGATTTTTCATACAAAAGGATTTTCCCGCTAATTCCCGTTCCCGCGGGAATTTTGCGAATTCCTTTCTTAGCGGATGCCTACGTTATAACATCTACCTGCACTGCAAATTTTAGCCCGATCCGTCCAGCGGTTTGGGCTGTGCGTTGATAGATCACTATGTCAGTCAGTCACCTTTGAATTATATATATACAGATATGTTACGAAACTACGTATAGAGTTCGATTTTTAATATATAGATATAAAGATTTCCTCTTAAAAGTACCTAATAAGATAATAAAGTTGAATGTTTAATATTTTTTGTGTATATGAATTTTCAGTTTACAAAAAAAAAATCTATTCCAAAGTAACAAGGAAAATCCGAAATAGGTCAGTCCGGTGTTCCATCGTCGTGTTGTGAAATAAATACCTCGCTCCTGATATAAGTGTTTAAATTTCAAACAAAGCAATTTTCCTTGTATCTTTACATTGGGATTATCCGTTCGTAACGTTCTTAAATCAACCTATACTTAGATGTTATGTTAATATTAAATATAGCTCGAATATCTTCATTTTACTTCTTATTTTTAGTTAGATTCATATTAATCCATACATATTAAACATAAGACGCTATATCCATACTTCCATACTAATATTATAAATGCGAATGTAACTCTGTCTGTCTGTCTTTCCATCACGCTAAAATTACTAAACCGATTAGAATGAAATTTGGTACACAGATGGTCTAGATCCTGAGAAAGAACATAGGCTATTCTGTATCTGGCAAAAGGGTTAAAAGGACAGAAAGGGGGGGTCAAAGTTTATATGAAAGTCCACGCGGACGGAGTAGCAACAGCTAGTATGCTATATATGTAATAACGTTAGAGGTACTCGAAACATATATTGAGTCGAGTGACCTTATTCAGTAGCCGACATGATAATTGATGGTATATCGATCCGCCGGCAGATACGACAAAAATCACGATCTCACACGATAACACGTGTAGACTAGTCTGTAGATGCTATCAATGTTACAAATAGATATTATATTAATCATTCTTCCAATTAGAAGATCCGAATACCGAGAATATACTGGGTGTAAAACTTGCTATTGAGAAATTTAAAACATTAAATAAGTTTTCATATTATATTTGAGTTAGTGTTGAGTGTGTGTGTTTATGGACGATGAACAATTTTCATCAGAAGTGTCGCCAGATCTATATAATTATTTTTCTTAGCTAGCTATTATTACTAGTCTATTTAGTAAAATATACAGTAGCTTAGACGCTTCTATTAACTCTGCTTTAGTCTAGCAAGAATATATTTAATAAACTCGCAAATTTTTACTTAAATCGATACTGATATTAATAAATGCGAAAGTAACTCTGTCTGTCTGTCTGTGAAGCTTTCACGCCAAAACTACTGACTTGATTGTAATGAAATTGCGTACACAGATTGTATAGAGCCTGAGATATAACATAGGCTTCTTTTTAACCGGAAAAAGGGATATAAGGGAGGGGGAGACGGAGTCGCGAGCAACAGCTAGTAAGCTTATATACGGAAGTTGCATCGCGAAACTTGACTTGCATTTATCAGTTTTTTCAAAAACTGATTTACAAAATAAAACATACAACATGTTTTATTAACCTCAACAAAGTACTGGCTCTTAAGAAACTTTAGTTGAAGGATGTGGTATTGTTCTTTCGCTTTTATGAATGTGAAGACGCACGGTAGTAAACTTTACAAAAGACCAGGAAAATATGAATTGCTAGGAGCTTCATATAGAAAGAGTTTTGTAGCGTAACTTGTTTTTAGTTTATCTAACGGTTTTGTAAACACAGTATAACATGTACCTATCCCATAGTTACCTACCTTTTACATCAGTCTAATTTTTAATCAAAATACTTTAAATAGAAAGTTATAAAAAAATTATGGACAAAAATTCGCAATTCCAATATTTAGTACTACCTAATATGTTTACAGAATGATTATTTGAATCTATAGTTTTCGGAATTGGGTATTATATATCCTGTATATGTTATAATTAGCCGTGCCGCGCGGTTTTACTTGCGACATTTCTGTTTCCGGGGCAATACCAGGATAAATACCGGGGGTAGGTCTCTGTCGCAGGAGACCGACTGGGTTGGTACCCCCACAGTGCCAGACATTCAACCGACTGAACAGTGATGTGCAAATGTCACTGTGCTCCGGTCTGAAGGGCACTGTAGCCAGCGTGATTACTAGGCTAATGAGTCTTAACATCTTATGACTCACAGTGGGGAGCGTCAATGTAGTGCACCCCTGCCCGGAACAAAGTTCTGGGTAGCACTACATTGGTTATGGGCTGGCGTTTCTCTTACCATCAGGAGGGCGTCCAGCTCGTCTCACCACTTCATAGAATAAAAATAAATAGTATAGCATCTAATCTACCTGCTTGTCAAATATCAACCAAATCTATTTAGTAGTTTTCGTAAAGATTTACAAACAAACATATTTATAATATTAGTGAGATTACAACGCAATAATTTAGCCTAGCAACGCTTCGACCTAACCCAACGCACCTTGGAATGTCCGTCCCAGTAGGATTCGTAGGATTGTGCCGACTGCCGATCGATACGGACAGACAATGACTTATTTTCATAAGCCTACGGAACTATTGAGCTACAAATAACATATTTGTATCTCCCAGTAAATATACAGTACTTGAAGCCGTATAATTTATCCTAGCTGTACTAGGATGTAAGCTATCCTATCTTTTATGATGGATCAAACTGCACACGGTGTCCAAATTTAATTTGAAATTTTTGAACCATTAATAGACTGTTAGGGCGTTAAGACATCAAGAACGTGCATATGTACGTTAAGGCAACAATAAGTTTACATTTTTGAACGAAACCTACAATATATAAATTATGTATAGATATCGTTTAACATTTTAAGTATGTCAGTATTCGGTTTCTATATTAATTCTATCGGATCTTTAATCTATGAGAATTGAGGATTTTACCAATTTTAAAATTCTGACGCATAAACCAATATGCAGAAGGAATCCTCCGACTATATAATTCCCATAGTGTTTTACTATCTATAAGACTACATAAGAGTTATTAGACATACTATTCTATCATTATATAAAGAGATTAATAAATTAAATTTCGCAGGACACGAGAACACACGTGGTTGTGGAATTGTACGAGACTGAAAACTCGTATGTGGAGGCGCTGGAAATATTAGTCAAGGTAATTATTTACTTACTCTATTTTTTAATTAGGTCTGAATATTGTATACAAAACTTTACATATACAGTGTTTTACAAAACATTTGTCGGAGCCAAAAGGGTAATATTCTCTATCTAGAACCCTTTTCAAATAAAATAAAAAATATATCTAAAAATAGCAATTCAATAAAGTTTTAAAGATTTTGATTCTAGTAAAAATTTACAAGAAAATTCAAAGGCTGGCAGCTCACGTACGGTTCGTAGACCCTATAGCTAGCAAGGCACGTTAATACGAGACGGTGTTGCCATGTAATTATTAAAATTTTGCAATTTTACTTTTTTTTTTTAAGATAGCAAAATAAGGACGTTTACGGATCGGGCACTTGTTTTGTAACACACTGTATACTGAAAAAAAAATCTATTTTCTTTCATTTACACGGTAACATTTGAATAATTAACTATTGTTAAATCCATTTACTTTACTAATTAATAAATATACACAGTGATTGATTGATAAATATCATAGAATGTTAGTGTTGTCACAAACTACATACCTCAAGACGACTGTGTTTATTTTGATGACCATACAAAGAGCAGAATAATTGTTCGAATTACTTCGAAATTTGCAGTTTGGGTCAGCGTGTTATTTTGTTTTTCTTGTATATATCTATTAATAAAAGAAAAGTATGTGTATGTAATTTATCCGCTATCTTGTTGCCATAACACAAGCTCTGCTTAAGCTGAGACTAGATGGCGCTGTCTTAAAACAAGCTTAGAGTATTTATTTATTTAATGGCATTTACATTACTATAACACACTAACTATGTCCAATAAATCTTGCTAAAAATAAATTTATATTATAACCCACTGTCATCACACAAACACATCATAATTATATTCAGACAATTTATAATTTCGAGCTCGGAAATGCATTATTAATAATATACATAATGTGCAAATTATTCCTGTCCGTCTGTTGACTGACAAATTAATTATGTTTATGAAGGCGTTGAGATTTTCATTTCCGCGTTGCGATTCTCACCATAATTCGTTTTCAATTATAATTCAAAAGGAGGCTCATTATTTTCAGTCACTATGTTTCTTTACCGTATAACCTTATTCTGTTATTTATAGTATCAAAGCTTATAACAATAAATTAAGTTTTCTTTTAAATATTTTCATTTTATATAAAGTACGTGTTTAGTAAATGTATGAAACAATTAGAGCGCTTCTCGCCGTTTAACTAAGGTTTGGCAAGGACCTTAAATTATAAAAACAAATGTTATTTATTAAATTGAATTTTATTTTCAAATAAAAAATAAACATATTAATAAGAATAGCGTGGTGTTCTTTCCTTAGAGTAACAATATTTGACTTTTTGTGATTACGATGACTTAAAGTTAAAAATAAATCTGTAAGTTCGTCAAGTCTTTATTCAATTACGGCTACATATATACTAAGACTTAAATCGTCATAGTATTACAAAACCGTTACGGTAGGTGTTGTTTAGAAAAGGACAAATGGTAATTAAAAACATAACAGTAAGTTAAATATTAAAAAAAAATAATAAATAATGAAAAAATTCTCTCCGCAATTGGTTTATTGTCTACAATAAACGGTACATTGCTGCATTTGTTCCATACATTGACAGCGATGTGCGATGTTAAATGTTAAACGAAATAAAAATATAAATCAACAACAACTTAACGAGTGAATTCTCGCACAATCAACGCCAAAGCCGACAGTTTAATAGTTTGTGTACAGCGCTTTATTTGATACAAAGCGGTATTTAGACCATGCAGGAAATTGTTTGAAAAAACCTCTTTGAAGGTAGACTTTTGTTATTCTTACGAATATAAGTGAAAAATTTGCTGAGGTTGTATCGGTGATGAAGGAATTAATTTGGATTTGGCTGAAGTCCTCGAAGCTTGAAGGCCTTAAAATTACATATACGTATTATACGTTTTATCCCGAGACACCATGGGAACGCAGAATTCGTGAAAACCACGTGACATTTTTTACCAAACTGATTCATTTCTACATCCAGTCCAATTAAGAACTCTGTTTTTGAACGCGAAAACAATTTTTCTCATACTAGAAAAAGCGACATTGATAAGTGTTATAAATTACAAGTATATAAACCCATACACACACATATGTTGTTTGGTAACTTATCCCCTTTAATCGTAAAGGGGAAAGGGTAATACGAGTATCAAATTACAGGTCAATGCTAGTACATTTTTATCACCTAATAATTGATTTATTTGCGATTACAGAAGTACCTTCAACCTCTCAAAAGTCCAGAGAACGCTGGTCTTCTGGACGCTTTCGTAGTAGATGAGATCTTCTACCAAGTACCTGCTATCCTAAACGTGCACCAGGAGTTCTTGGAGAAGCTTCGCAGGCGCCTGGAACAATGGGATCTGCAGCAGCGAGTTGGAGACGTCTTTTTAGATGTGGTGAGTGTTCATGTTCACCTTTTATGCTTTGATAATAAACGGTTTAAAATATCCTAAAATACAGCATTTAAAAATTATCTAAATTTTTGAAATGAAAAAAAAAAAACATTTAAAGTTGTCTGACAAATACTAGGTCGAAAATGGCCTGAATTGCTTCGAGAAAAGGATGGTACCGCCGTGCCGCTTTTTTGCTCGATTTATTTGGATTTCGATATTTAAGTTTTTCTCATACTAGAAGAAGCGACTATATTGGTAAAGTGTGTAGTGCAATTAATGTAATTACATTTAAACTACAACATATCGGTGATGTTTGATAACTTATATCCTTAATTCTTTTACGGAAAAGGGTATGATTATCATAACGCTTAATACATAAGCATTTTCTTTACAGTTCACGAAACCCACCGTAATGGACACTTACATGTCATTTATAAGCAACCTGAAGAAAGCAAAAGAAACCATAAAAACGGCTGCTTCTTCGCGGCCGGCATTCGCGAAGTTTCTAGACGCTATGGCCCGGGACCATAAGGGGAAATTATCCTTGGATAACCTCCTGATCAAACCAGTTCAGAAGTTTCCTAGCTACAAGCTGCTGATACAACGACTGATCAAACATACAGGTAAGGTCATCAAACTAATGAAGTAAACCCAATCAGTGTGGCTGGTTTTTTAGTACACTTTAATTGAAATGTCCTATTACGTATTAGAACGCTGTGTTATTGTAGGCTGAATGTTTTTGAAAATGGTATAACTAAGTATTTATTTATTCATTATAATATTATATACAAGAAAAGTAAAGTAGGTCATGCATATTTACGCTTTAGCTATTTAAGCTTCCATTGTCGTCTGCATCTTTTAAACCTCCGAAACCTTACGTATTTAAATATAAGTTTTCATTTTATACTTGATGATGACCACGATCATTTCAACCCACTTCACTCTCACGTGATAAGTTAACTAATCACCATCATTAAATAGGATTAAAACGACTTAATTTCGTCACGTTAATAAAGATGAAAGAATCATTCTTCGAGTGTAGAGTGGAAAAATGATACAGGTATTAATAATTCCTTTGAACTGATTAGCTGAATAATATTTATCTAAACGGGGTCAATGTTTCTTTGTGCGTTTTGATGTGGAAAATATCTGTGATATGTTTATTTACACTAGATCTTGCAATAACAAATTGCTGCCCTAGATTACTTTTCATAGGGCAAATTGGGAAAATCAATCTCCATAGTTTTAAAATTACGTCTATTTGTTATTTCTTTTAAAATGTTTCTTTCTCTTTAGAGTTTCTTTCTTGAAACAGACATTGATCTAATTGAACTATATCAAACTGAAGCAGCAGAAAAAAGGGATTTTAAATGCATATTAATGTTAATGTTCTAAGCATTTAGAACATTTCAAAAGATATCACATTAGATAATGTTGAATATGAAGTGAAATAACTAACTAAATAGATAAATTTAACTAAAGTTAAGCCTCCAAATACGAAATTAATGTATGAACTTATATTTAGTTATACTAATGATTTATAGAACTATACGAGTAACAGCCATTAAATTGAACGTGACCACGACACAAAGAATAAGCTAAAACAATAGTCTTATCCCAACTCAATTTCAGATCAGTCCCACCCAGACCACAAACTTCTGCTAGACGCTCAGAAAGAGATCCATAACCTTCTAGAACTAATCAATTGTACGGAGCGAGAGAGCCTCGAACTGGAGATCCAACAACAGACTCTCAGAGACTTAGAACAGATGATCGAAGGCCTATCTAACTTTGTGACGTCAGAGCGCACGTTCATACGACACGAGACAGTGACGATGCCGTCTGCGCAAGGAACCATCAAAGATCGGGCGTTATTCCTGTTCAGCGATACGCTTCTTATTACTAGCGTGAAGAGACGCACTGGAACTATTAAGAAACCCATTCCGTAAGTTGAAAGAACATTCTAGAAGTGATTATTAAGATTAGTGTAAATCTCTACATACTTCGTACATGAAATTCCTTTAAATATAGCTGGGCTAGTTGCAGAATTTAAATATACTCTGTACTGAAATTTTCCTTCATATTATGATATAAATATTGCTTAACTATTTGTTTTTTTTCAGAACATACCAAAGTAGCATAGCCAGCCAGATGGAAGGAAACAAATACAAGCTTTTAATGCGAATTAACTTGACGGATCTTGAAATAGTGAAATGTAAGTAGGCTTAAATTTATAATAGATTCTGTGTATCAAGGGATATCTTTTTAGTCCTGTCATTACAGTAAATCCATTTTAGAATTTAAGCTTACATGACTGAACTGTATAATATTAACGTACATATCTTCAACAACTGATTTCATAAGAAAGTTTCAACATTATACAATTACAGAGCTTAATGCGACATTTTGATCACTGTGAAATTAATGAAAAATATTTGTTGATTTTCTGACACATGTAATTGTACGCATCAATTGACTACTTGGTACTTTTGAAAGTGTTCAATGTATGAATAAAGAAAGAAGTAGTTCAAACGTTCAACTTTTAGCATTAGTGCTACAATTAGAAAAAGCTCGCCATCTAGTATTATAATCGTTTTTGAGCAGCCAGTCAATTGAGAAGCACTCAGTCTTTGAATGAGCAGTCAGTAGTAAAGATCATAATATAGATATGTGGTCAATCCCCAGCCAAAGACGAGAACCTGCGCCGCATAATGCGCGAGGTGGAGACGCTGACGGAGGACGCGAGCGCGCTGACCGCCATCGCGGAGCAGGTGGCGCGCCTGCACGCGCCGCACGCCGCGCTGCACGACGCCGCGCGCGACCTGCTCGCCGCCGTGCTGCGCCAGCTCGCCGACCGCTCCGCCGCGCACGCGCAGCTCTGCCGCCTGGACCTGGCGCTGCGCACCGCGTGAGCTAAACTACTCTTACATATCCTTGAAACAGCGGAACCTTTGAACAGCCTTTATTACACAGTTTAGAACAGCGCCATCTAGTGCCAAACTTAAGAAAAATTGGGTGTTGGACCCAACACCCATTGATCTTTCAATTTGTATCTTTACAAGTATTTTTTTCCGGTGTGAAAATAGAATTCGCAATCTTTGCTTATAAACAAAGACGCAAATGACAAAAACCACGCCCCTTTTTAAGAAATAGTGGAAAACCACTATTTCTTAGAGAACTCTCCACAGTTCAAATTTGAATCCTCGATCCTAAATTATTTATTAAAATCACACATATCATAATTCTTAATTCAACTATCAACTCGTAAATTTCACCTTTTTAAGAAAATTAATAGTATTTTTGGATTGCGGAATTCATAATATGAAACAAATATTTAAATAAGATATTCTGTGTTCCAGGAGTGGATCAGAGAACTTAACTGTGATCTTCGCAAAAACGGAGAAAAGAAGCAACTGGGAGGAATTAATCAACGAGACCAAACAAAAATTAAGTAAGTTCCATGCCATTTTATTCCCGCATGGAGGAGTTAAATGCCATTGCCATGCCATTTTATTTCCGTATCATAGATAAAAGCTAAACTAGCTACTTACTTTAAGAATAGTACATGACGTTTGTCATGTGGTAACGCAACTGCTTTCTGCGCGAAGGGTCGTGGGTTCGATCGCCACACCGGACAAATATATTTGTAATTTACATTTGTATTTTTCTGGGGTCTGGGGTATGTATGTATTTACAAAAGACAAGTATGTATATGTAATTTTTTCCGTTATCTAGTTGCCATAACACAAGCTTCTGCTTAGCTTGGACCTAGATGGCGCTGTGTATGAATGTCCTGAAAATATTTATTTATTTATTTATTGATCATTGACAATTCACCCTACAAATCTGTCAAAATTACAAGACTAGAGGCGTGCTTAAATTTTATTAGCGTATACGTATTTGACCACAAATCTTATGACACTAAGACTGATATAAATTCCAGGTGTATACGGCCAAGAGCGACCGGCGCCGGAGTTCCTATCGCCAGTTCCGATACGCAAGACCAGAGCGGGTCTGCAATTCACATGTGCGGCGCCCACGCTGCCCCCCAAGGGACAGTCGCCTGATGTTTGGGTATGTTTAATTAAAAAAACATAGTCTTTATCTGTAAATAAGATATCTTTTTCATAAAAAATGCCTATACATTAAAATAGATCAGACGTTACATCTGTGTGAGTTAATTTCCTTTCTGTATATATATACAAGATAAAGTAAAAAAACTAAAACCCAACTACGACAAAAAACGACGCTGAAAAAGTATAAAAGTACCCCATGAATACAGGTAAAGTCACAAGCAAATGCTAGTAATATATATATATATTCGAAATGTACAAGTGAAGCGCTTTAAAATGATACCAAACACGGCGTATCCAGCTTAACTTTATTTTTTTACTCTGTATATTTTGTCCGCTAGAGGGCGCCACATTGAATTTGGTGAAAATCTATATAGCCTA
>JADANM010003353.1:5892927-5909496 GCA_026213755.1 Eurema hecabe
AACCACAAAATATGAAAAATGTATTAAAGCTCTATTAAATGTAGTATATTTATTCTATTCTAACACACGAAATGATCTGATGAGACAATATAAGTGACGCCGATTTTAAGACTTGTTTTATTGTTATTATAATAGAAACATCTTAATGAAACTCAAATTTATTTTGCACCATTTACATTTAATATATCACTACTGTATAATACTGCGTCTTCTGTATGTAGTTTCTATGTTAAATTACATCTAATAACATGTATCAATTATATGCCGCACAAATTCTTTTATTTCGTTATCAGAATTTGCGTCCTTTTTTCCTCTGCTTACAAAATATGGGTCTTCCTGCAACTGTGCTGCTAACTTCTTTAAAATTGTTCGTCTGTCTCTCTCAGAATCATTGATTTCTCTCTTCGCTTTGCCTCTATTCTTTGATAAAAGTGAATTCACTAAACCGCATATAGCATCTTTGTCTCTATTTAACGATTCAACGGACATGAGTGTGTTACCGATCTTTATAAAGGAATTCTTTTTACCCCTTGCTATGTAGTAGGGATCATTTTGCATAGATTTCACAATATCCTCAATCGCTCCACGTCGGTCTCTTACAGCTTTTGGTAAATGAAAATTGCTGTATTTCTTACCTCTTGTGATAATGTACGGGTCATCTTCAACTGAGGAGCGGCTACTTCGCTCGATTAAGATGTAGTATGGCTCTTCCGCATATATTCTGTCGTCGTGAACAGTGTTTTGTTCGGAAGGCTTCAAATGGTAGCCTTTGCTCACTTCTTTGTTCAGCTCATTTGAGGTGGAGGGCTCGACTTTCACTTGGCTTCTAACAGACCCAGCAAATAAGTTTTTCAATTTACTTTCTCTACCTCTGTTTGTCCAAAAAGATGTGCTTATTTCTTTTCGTTTGCTTTTCAACATACTGTCAATGTCGTCATTTGGATAATCCTGACCAAAACTGTATCCCATTTTCCGTCTACCGCGATTACCCCAAAATGGTTCCCGCTCCTCATCTGTAAACTGCATTTTGTATTTGCCTTTCTTACCTCGGCTAGCCCAAAATGGATCTTGTTCATTTTGCCTAGTCCTTCCTTTGTCCATCTTTCGTCGGCCTCGGCTCCCCCAAAAAGGTTCATCCTCATCATCGTACCATCTAGAATTTTTTGCTGGTGACATTTGTTGGCTTTTTCCTCTCAAAGATTGTTCACGTCTACCGCGACTTGCCCAGAAAGGCGGATCCTCATCCCTCCTGCCTCGACTCGCCCAAAATGGATCATCCTCTTCATCCTGCCGTCGCACTCTCTCGTCCCAAGAATCTACATCATTTTCTGTACTTTGGGAACTCGAATCGCGTCTTCCCCGATTGCCCCAAAAAGGAAAATCTCTCACCTCATTTGGGTTAAAGGGAATGCAGAAGCTTTTACAATTATGGCAGGAATTGTGTGGTAGTTCTGATAGGTTTTCTGAAGACGAACTGTCTCTCCTGCCTCTTGACCCCCAAAACGGTGGATCATCTTCGATATCATCTGACTTTATAGTTTCAAGGAGTTTTAGGTTACTGTGCGAAATTATGTCTTCGTCATTTGGCAAATGGAAACCTCGATCGCCAGCTGCCCTCTTGGATCTTTCTATAGCCTTATATTTTGTCGTCTTATTTTTCTTAATAGGGAGAGGTTCTGCTTTAGTTTTGTTACCATCTTTGCCGTAAGCGATATCATTTGAAACAAGGAGCAAGACTAGGAGAACGAAGAGCTTTTTCTTCATGGTAATCTGAAAATGAATTTTTAATTAATACAGGAATAATTTTCCAAGATAAAAAAGAGTACTTACAATTTATTTATTCTGGTGTATACGTATGCTGGTCATAGCTAGGTACTGCGTTGTTTTCCGAAGCTGAAATGTGTGTGAGGTCCAAGAGCGATGCGCAGCTTTTATAAAGGAAGTCCGAGACGGGACGTCCCGAGGGCTGTCGCAACGAATTTCATTTTTTATTCCGAGCCAGTAATGCATTGGGACCGTGACCGTTATTAAATTAAAACAATGTACGTTTCGAATTGCCTGTGACTTGGTAAGGGTAAGCTTTAACGGAGGAAAACCGGATGATATTAAGATTTTTTTTTATTTTACACGATAAAGAAAATTAGATAATGTCCTTGATAATTGATAAAAGTATATTATAATCAATGTAGTAGGTAGATATAGGTTATCTTCTACAACATCACAATTATACAAACTTTAACTCTATAAGTTCTTATTGAACAAATAAACAAAAGTGTAATGTATTAAGTGTAGTCAAAGTTATTTAATCTTAATTTCTAAAACCCGACTGTGCAGTTAAGTTTCAGCTTTTAATGTTACAATAGTGCGTCATTCTTTTAAACCAAACAAGTTTTTGTCGAAAACTTTTATAAAATAAACTTTTATTAAATCTAACTTCGAGCCTTATTTAAGACTAATCTAAAATAACTAACATCCGTATTATTAACAACATAATTTCGAAGAACAAAAAAAAAATAAACGTTCCATTCAAAATAACCATGGACCATACTTTTTATTTTTGGTATATCACTTAAAATGATATATAGCGCTATTTTAAACAATCGTATTTATAATATTTATTTCAACGATGTTTATTTAAGAAGCAGCCCTCAATGTTTATGCATATAGCTAATAATAAACCAGATTCCATGAATATATTCGGCTTTGCTTATAATATTCAAATCGGACCTACGGACTCAATGTCATCTTTCAGTTCGGTTTTGATTATGGGAAAATTATTTTATTGAAATTTTGCTTTGGTTCAAAAGGAAGTAGGGCTAAGTTAATTTGTTTAATGAATATAAATTCCAATAAATCAAACAAAAATAGTGTTTAGATAAGAGAGTCTATAATATAAAATTTAATCGAAAAATATGTTGGTAAACGCGTATCTTGATAAAAACTGAACCGTCTTACATAATTCTTTTTTTATAGTAAGGATGGTTCTTAACCAAAAAAAGGTAGTACAGCGGGAACAATTTGGTAATCATTGATTAATAAAGTAAATTTTTTTAGAACAGACCATAATGTACCTCTGTTTCATTCAATTTTCAGTTTCGTGTTTTTATTTCATATTTATCGTATTATTTATATCTGATAAAATCTTTTTATTTCAGAAGCACATTCGTCTTAACAAGTCATGTTAGTTGTAACTTGACGTTTGTGTGTTTCTTTTGATTAAATCCTAGTCGGGGAGGAAAGGGCTATATGGACTACTTTAAACTAAGTAAAATAATATTATTAGTTTAGGTAAGTAAACAAGTCACGCTAACATGGATTTATTAGCTAGTAAATCTATAAGTCAATCTGGAACAGAGTTTGCAGGCATGTATTTGTACATGTATAAATACAGGCTTTAACATAATATAATATTTTCTAAATATATGCGAAAACCGTATCATATTATTATCGTATTTATTTTAAAAGGACTGTTAGTTAGAGCTATTTTTAATTAAAAAGAATTAGAAATAAACAAGAAAAACTTCGTCATAAATTAATCAGATCCGTTTAAATATCAAATTCATCGCTGAGTTGAGAAGATTCTATTAAGCAGCATCGATTCAAAAAATGCATTAGGATTAAAAATTAACTTACATTTTTGTATTGTTATAAAATAAAAGAACTTTTCTGAAATGTTACAATAACAAGCCAGTAATATCGTCCCCAACCGCCCCGCAGGTCCGCTGTGTTTTCTTCAATAATGAGACGACCGTGTTTCCATTACATGCCCGGTAAACTTTACTTACTCGGATATAAAAGGAGATATTTCTGCGGAGAACAAGCATTCTTCCTTGAGCTTTGCTTTAGAACAGATAGTAAACAGCATTCATAATAAAATCGTGATTTAAACTTAAGCCTAAGGTTGCAAACAAAAAAAGAATTGGGCTTTATAGCAAAGTTCCGGGTAGCACTGCATTGGCTATAGGCTGGGGTTACTCTTACCATCAGGAGTGCGTCCAGCTCGTCTCCACTTTATACTCATGCTATAAAAAAATACTTATTTTAAATTAATTGTTCTCTTTACGTTTTCAGCAAATAGTCATCGGTTGAGATGTGTAAGGCTTATAACAACTGAAGGCATTTGGAAAGTATATTAACTATTATAATATTTTGTTTGCAGTTTTTAATATATTGCTCCGTTCGTTTGATAGACGACAGTTCTTCAGGAGACCCAAAAGAGTCCACAAGGTTTACCGAATGAAGAAGATGGGATCTTGTCGGTAGAAGTCCAACAAATTTAACGTCTAAAACGTGATATAAAGCAAAAACGTCAAAAATGATTTGGTAAAAAAAAAATAATGTCTCATGGGGTCGATTTTTGGCTGTGGTATTGCACGTGTTGCTGATTGCCACAAACAAATATCGACGCACAAACTTGTTTTTTCTATACTCACCTAGACATTGGCGAAATTGTGGTACCGCAGCATCGCCATTTAATCAAGAAGAAGAAGAAGAATATGTCTCATTAAATAAGTCTTACCTTATTATCAAAAGCTTTTCAATAATTAAAAAACAGTACCTTTTATTGCTATAACAACAGAATAACCGAACTTAAAAAGTAGTTTGCATAAAAAGTTAAAAGTTAAAGTTCTTTTTAAAAGGTCGGCAACCCACTCCAGAGTTGTCAAGCTCTGAGAGTCTTGATGGGCGGCGATGACCACTTTCCATCAGGTGGCTCGCCTGCTCGTTTGCCCCCTATGTTATAAAAAAAAATATATACTACAAAAACAATGTTTTTTAACTCAATCTTAGTCAGCAAAAATCTGTCAATATCTTGAACAAATTCGTATCGATTTACGACTGACTGTAAATTGTAGACATCCGAGTTTAATCGGATAAATCTAGCGAAGATGTTGGAATAACATTTAAACGATCGCCTATTCTGCGCGAATAGTGGAGTATTTTTAACTCTCCTTTGATATGTCGGAACTGAAGTGTTGATAACATCGTGGTATAGCGGAGGCCGCTTTTATTCTCATAGATTAATAACTGGGTATGAAATCTATGATTCATGAAGATAAATATAACACACGAATTCTAGGAAGGTGTTTCTGACCCCTACCGGCTTCAGAAAGATGGAACACAATGGGAAACAAATTTAGTGGGTAAAAGTCCTTTAACCGAGGCTTATTGGTTTCCATGGAAAAATCTTATGATTATTGAACCAAATTGTACCACGAATACAGTACAATAAAGTGGGTATCGGCGTGCTGGTACTGTATAGGTGCTTAAGATACAGTGTAGTGTTAATTAGTTTGACTTTATTATAAAGATTCAAAAGTTATGTAGCCTAAGTAAATTATACTATTATTACCAAAAATCAAGCATAAAAGTTTCTTAAAGGTAGATATGTAATTACCATCTTCCATGAACCGCCAAAATGTATCGCGTAAAAAATATATTTTTTCTTTGTGTAAGTTCTTTGCGAGTTACTTGTTATTGATCACCTACCGAAAGACTTTATTATAATTTACTTAAATATACATATGCTTATATATTAATAAAACAAATTAATCTTTACCCTAATACACAAGCACCTTAGTTACCTAGCAAGCAATTTCGATAAAATTGAATTCAATACAACCTCGCGCTTAGAAAGAATAATATAATAATTTCCTCAGAGAATAACATCTATCAAATATTCTATGAGAACTCAACTATCACGCGTGTTTACAGAGCGCTGTTAGAACTTGGCTATTTGTTCATCAAAATATACAAATTTCACAATCGTTTATTTTCTTAGTTTACTTTATAGGTTGATGAGAGTTATAAAATTAAATAACCGATGTAATTGAAACCATTCTTTAGTCAAAAATATGATTGCATATTTTCCTTTAGCTACAAAAAACATGTCTAAAAAAACATTTTTTTATGGACAATAAATTATAAATACATTTTTATCGTAGGGACATCTTCATAGGATCTTCAAGTGGTTCACCTGCACTTTGGTCCTCTATATTAAAAAAAATATCCATTGGCTTCGGGGCAAGGACTGTGGGTTATATCGGATTTGTACCGAACAAAACTGTGTACTATCTTATTGCAATGGTTAGGAGCTGCAACCACTAAAAACCCGTGCAAAAGCTTAATAGTTAATCGTAAACGGAAGGAAAAATAGATGCAGTTATAATATTCTAAAAATGGTAGGTGGTAAATGTTTTGATATACCATGATCATTCAAAAGTGTTACTATATGTAGCATAGTTGAAACAAGATACGTTTTACTTTGACTTTGACTTCGAAATATTTTAATTATACATCATAATGGTGACCCCTCTACAGCGTAGCCATCTGCTACGTTTAACTGAAGTAACAATTTTTTTTTGTTCACATTCAATTATAAAAAAAAACAAACACTTTAGCACAATATATAAACTTTACTGATATAAATAACGTTATGAACATAGGACTTTTTTATACTTTACTAAATATTTGCTGATTTTAATTCATGGTTTAATGTATGGTGTAAAAGCGAGAAATTCACCATGATGCGTATCGAAATACACGCCTAAACTCCCATTGAACATGACAGCTGGAGGAGGAGCTTTTTAGGAATAGGCAAACTCTCTTCTTGAGGCACCCAAAGTCTGCTATAGTTAAGTTAGCTAAGTAGTTAAACTCTTCAAATCAGTCGTAAAGTTTAACATTATTATTTTAAAACTATATAGGTATTTATAGGCGCCTATTTATAATAAATTACAATAATTTTATTCATCACTATTCAAGCATCAAAGTTACTATATGAAACATTTTCCTTATGTTATTTATATACTTAGAATGTATGCTTATCAAATCATACATAAAGGGTTATTGACAGTATGGAAATGTATTATTTTTATTATAAACAAATGCTCAATATTGTAATTTCCTTTAAAAATGCCCAATTTAATTCTCAAACGTTAATATAGAATATTGGTCTTATCGCTCTTGGCTCTTTCCGTAACGGAACTTCAAAAACTTCAGCAGTGGAAATTTGGTAAGCGTTACCAGGCTTGAAAGTGTTCTTTACCTTTTAAAGGCTTTTACATAAATAAATATGGGTTTAACAATGGGTATTTAAAAATCTTTTTTTAATTAATTTGAATAAAAATGAGCGTAGAGTTTGTTTTTTTCCTTTCTTTAAGATATTGCAATACCTATGAATAAGAGAAATGCGAAATTGCGAAATAATTAACAAGGAATAACAGGTTAAATCACGGGAATAATTTAGCACGCAACGTAGATATAAAAAATATTTATTTATACTTTATTGTATATTACAAACAAAACAACATAAGCACATTTTAAAAGCAACAAAGTATAATGTACAAGAGGCATATATGTTATGTTATCCAATTCGATATATTAATAAAAAGTATGCCCAAGATAGATAGATAAATAAGATGGGCCATTTTTTTCATCTCCGAAAGAACATAATTGCCTGAAGGAAAAAAATATAAAAATAGGATACGAAACGAAAAAGATTTCAGTAACATAATTTAAAAAATAATATTTCATTGAGATTTTATTTTTATATTGAGATTGAAGTAACTGTATCTATAAATTCGAAAACATTTTGTAAAAGGCGACATTACTCTACATTTACGTAATACGTGACAGTCCCTTGTTTTTGCTAGATTTTTTTTCAGCAACTTAATGAGTGCGCTGGGGAAATCGCTGGGAAATCCTCTTTACATTTCCTTTTAACTGATTCAAACAATATAGGAGTCGAAAACCTTGACCTGTATCTCTTAAGAGACTTGTTAATAAGCCATACTAAAGCATATTTTATAAATTTGTGCTTTATATTATTATGTTTAATACGAAACACGTTCCTCAGCTTATACATACTATATGTGCCATGAATTTACATGAAAGGATTTACGGTAAAGGAAGGGATATTAATTTTATTTATCATTAATTAAATGCTATTGTTATTATTAATGTATTGTATTGTATTCTCTTTAGATTTATTTATGAAATTTAACTAAAAATAAAAGTAAATAAGCTTATTATATTATTTATATATCAACAATTTTATAAAATGACTTTGTACGAGTATATAAGCGACGTCTGTTATCCACAGGACCTAGATCTATCATTATGACGTTATAGGTGCTTTGCCGTTTTCCGCGCAATTGCAAAATACCCGTGATCTCTTTTTAGCATTAGCTTCAAGTATATCTATCTCTTTCGCTACGCGGGAAAATTGTGCCAATGCGGTTCAGACCTGTAGATTCAATCGCTTAGAATGGACGTTTCGTTTTCGCAAGCTTTTCCCGTGTACGTAGTGCTTCAGCCAAACTTTTAACCGTTGTTTAGTGCTCTTCCTATATCGGTGTTGTGTTTAGTGATAAGTGATATTGTACATACTGAAAGACGTCTAGTGAGGTGAGAATTAAATTGAATACACATTATGTATAGTTATTATAAAGAGTATTGTAAAATCTTTGAGATAGTAGATATAAATTATGTTTATAACTTACCACCTGAAGCTGGTGTGTTTTTAATTTTGTTTAAAATCATTCGTTTAAATAGAAAGACAAATTAATTCCTCGGACCATATATAAATTGTTTTCGTAGATTGCAATTTGTTCATTAACTATCCAATTTAAAAGAAGGTATATTTAGAAAAAAATCCAATAAAAAAAAAACAATAATTGCCTTTATGTTACATTAAGCATTTTAATACAATAACAAAATTCGAAGTAGTATTTTTTTTCTGCTGACTCTAGCATCTCTACCACCAAGAGAACAATACTATCTCTTTTTATATTATCAATGACTAGTTCATTATATCATCCTGTAACGAATTTATTTCTATAAATGTAGAAATCACCGTAAATGGCGTAAGAGCCGAATAAAAGCAATAAGTTAAAAAATTAAAAATTAACCTATATAAATTATGCTCTATGGAAAATCTATAATTTTTGTCCTATTAACCAGAATAGTTAGTCAACATTTAACCCAATTACTGTTAATTTAATTAACAGTGAATAAAAATTGAACACAAAAACATATTGACAATTATAAATATAATTAGAGCACTTATATTACATTCATATGATAGACTTCAACATTATACAATTACTTTATGTACTAAATGAAAATAGGTACGTATTTTGAAATCTGTTTATTTTTTTTTAATTATTTTATAACGTTTACAATGAACAATATGTATAGTTCCTTTTTATTTGACATTGATTCTACGCAACAGTAAAGATAATTACTAGCATTATATGAACTTTAAAATATCTGTTTGGTTCTTTGAATTTAACTTTACTCTGAATATATATAATTACATTAAAGAATGAGATAAATTCAATTAAAACCTAGTTTCAGTATGACTATATAACACGTATTTCTAAATGACTATGAATAAGCACCTTTATATTACAAAATTACTAACATTAAGAACTGAATAAAGTACACGAATGACGCGATTATTACAAAACTATAGATCTAATGACGCTTCAGTTTGGAACTAGGTCAATATCTATGTCAAAATCGCTGATATAAATATTGTAAGCGTTTCTTGATCGCATTCTTATGCTTTATAAACAATCTTGCTATTAATCTTCGAGATGAACAAAGGAAAACTGTTCATTTTTAATGGTGAAGAATTTTGGAGTAGGAAGATTGTCTGATGTTGAGTCATCACCTTTTTAGGGACTGACCGACTATTTTAGATGAAATAAAATAAATAATACTTTAGAATGCTTATTTTTACAAGTTTCTTCGAGCCGGGGTAGGTCTCATTCGTAGGAGAACGACTGGATGGGCATTCTACCAGCTGAGCAGTGATGCAAATGACACTCCCGTTTGAAGGGCACTGTAGCCACCGAGACATGTCTTAACTGAGTCTTAACATATTATTATGACTCAAAGAGGAGAGAGTCGGTGTAGTTAAAGTTCCAGCTAATACTGCATTGGGAATGGGCTGGCGTATCTCTTACCGTCAGGAATGCGTCCAGCTCGTCTCACCACTTCATAGTATAAAAAAGACCCAAGTCCCAAGCTAAGCAGAGCTTGTTTTATGGCACCTCATTAACGGTTACATTACATACATTTTTCTTTCGTAAATACATACATAAAATAATTTACAATTCGACTGTAACGAATTTCAAATAAAGCCACAAAAGATTTCGCGTCTTACAGATATTATGAATAATAAATTAAAGCCTTGTTGAGTTCGATAACTTATTTCACTGAAAAAAACCATTGAAATTCAGTCATAATTAATGAGGCATGTTCGAGCAATTTTATTCGCAAGAGGAATAATGTACGTTTGAATCATTCTTACTTCGAAAAATGCTTTTAGGTAAATGCTTTCAAAATTTGTCGGTATTTATTGTGAAGCTTATTTCTTGGTGATTTTTTTTTCTTGAATTTGAAATCTCAAAAACACTGAACCGATTTTGATGACATTCAATACAGGGACATTCAATACCAAGATTTCCCTTTATTATATGACTGCGTAAAAAAGCAACAAACATACATACATCCTCACCAACTTTGGTGTTTAAAATATTACTAATATTATAAGTACGTAAATAATTTAAAAAATCTCGAATAAATAAATTTTATATAACGCACACTTAACTATGCGTAATTTTTATCAAACGACAAATACTTGTACCTAACTCACGTTTTAGTTTAAGATAAAAATTAATTAAATGCCTTGACTATCACTTAATTGAACTTATTTTACTTATGTTACCAGATACTTTAAGCTTAATATTATATAGACAGTCTTTAATAAGTGCTTAGCTACTTTAAACATAGGACAGATCCAAACAAACAAAACATCTTGAAATTTATATCCTAAACTAAATCACTAACGGCCAAATACTCATACGCAAATTAACTTTAAGCACGCTTTAAGTCACGTAATTTTGACAGAATTGTATGGCGAACTGTCAAATCGGACCGGTTTAAGTTGTACTTAAATTTAAGTTACGTTTCAGTATTCCGGCATATGTGAAGAGAAAAAACGGAAGTGTAGTTGCTAGAGCTATCTTCCTTCCATAGGATCTCTAAAGAGATGACATTACTTGACGATCTCATTAGAGATATAAGTTCCCCCTCTCTTTCGATCTCAGTTATACACAAAAATAAATAGTTTTTGACTATTATATATACTATTAGACTATTATATATATATGGGACTAGAAATCTAGAATAATTGTATATTAAATAAATGTTACTTAAAATTCTTTATTGTCAATATACTAAGTACAATATTGAAATACACCTTAAAACTAGAAATAAAAATATAGCAAATAGTGTTTTGACAAGAGGCAGCCTTATCACTATTAGTGATTTCTTACAGGCAACCTGTAGTACGGAAAAGCTTTTTAATTGTAATTAGGTGGGTGGTGTAATGTTAATCTGTGTAAATTATGATGTATGGTGAATAACAATTTAACAATTACGACAAAATCCATCAAAAACTTTGGACGTGTCTAATAACAAATTTTCCGTTTGATTGAGCATGAATAATTACTGAAAACTATGTTGATTGAAGGGAAACTTACGAGACTTTTAAGCCAGATACACACTATTATTACTTTTACTAGAGATTGGACCTTAATATAGACGGTATAGTGTGAACTAGGCCTTTAATTATATTAGTATGAAACATCGCATTTTACTACATACTCGTTTGTTTATTACCGTTTGCACCTAAATTGAGTTTATACGTTTAGTTTTAAGGTTTTTGAATGAAAGAAAGCTAAGAAATTTTTTGCTAGTCAGAAAAAAACTAAATTTAACTCAAAAGGGTATATGCTTATAAGTTACACGAGACCGAAAAACTGATCTAAATTGGTACATTAACATTTACCCTAAACATATTATTTATTATTTTCATACATATATTATATGCCTTATTCAACTAGGTACCAGTAAAGTATGGATTGTTTTTAAAATGTATTAAAATATTTTTTTCTTTTCAGGTTAATTAGTGCACCAAATAAAGTAATAAATACAATAAACTTAGCTAATTCTATTGAATAGAAATATTATATCTTGCCTATAATATCCAAAAATATATACAAATATAAAATTTAATTAATATTACTATCGACGTGTTATTTCAAATATATAAAAGATTATTCAAATTTTTAAAACTCATCTTTGTCTATTTTAAAGTTTAAAATATTTTAAAATATATGAAAAGAAGCAAATGGGACCACTAAGAATCCGAATTTAAATTAAAAAAAAAAATAAAACAAAATGGCGTCGCCGTCTGGTACTCCAAAGGCACCGTCACCTCCTCCGGAACAAATGCCAAGCAAAATGGAGCGAAGAATGTCACATTTCAAAGAATACAAGTTTTTCCGGAGTTTCAGCGCGAAAATAGAAAACTGGCCGATGAGAAAAGCGGAACAGCTGTGGCGGAAAATGAGAGAGAGGAAAATTGCAGGTATGCTATGTTAAGAACGCATTTAGGAGAATATTTCACCTACAGTTTTGAATTTTATTTTAAAGATGTTACGAAAATTTTCGTACGTATGTACAATTTACAATAAAATAATGATAATTATATAAACATTATAAATGAATGATAAAAAATAAATAAAAAAGAGATCGCCCAACGTGGGGCTCGAACCCACGACCCTGAGATTAAGAGTCTCATGCTCTACCGACTGAGCTAGCCGGGCTGTGTAGACAATGACGAAATTTTACAATATAACTATGTCTTTAGTGCAGATCAGTTTATTTGTGTTTTACACGTGGATCTGTATCTAAAACTAATAAAATACCCAAATTTTGTTGTTACGTGATCAATAGTTCAGTCAAGTTATGTTATTAATGTATAGAATAAAAATTATGAGAAATACTGTTATATTTTACACACACACGCACGCACACACACATGCGCACACACACACACACGCACACACATATTTTATGATACATTATTTCATGATCTTTTTGTTGTGTCGTGTTGGGGGGAGACCTGGTATCCTGAAATACAGGCCAAAAGCTTAGTTTAGGCACCAGTCTCCCACAATATGTTGCCAAAACTGTTATGCAAGACATTATGTGGTAGAAAATAAATGTTTTTATTATTATATTATTATAATTTTAATCCATCGCTTAATTTAAGCATATGTGTGTACGTAGTGTATGTATAAAATATCGTTTCTTAATTTTACTTTATAAGACACGCCACGCTCTGCTGTTTCATATATTTAAAACTGCGCAATCGCTTTTCATGTGTTTTTTATCAGATATAGTGATCAGCTAGCGGTTAATTCGCGGGGCGCGACTAGTTGTACATAATTGTAACTTCAAGTAACTTACTTAGTCGCACTAAGCTGCCAATTACAATAAGCCTAGTTTAAAGTTAAACTTTACAAGACTTAAGCCCAAGTAACGTGATCGGAATAATAATATTGAAGCTTTTCAAGTTATGCTGTAATAATGTTAGCTTAGTTAAGTTTCCCGTTTAGTAAAATTGAAATTCTATACGAAATGTTTTCAAACAAGTCGAATTAAAATTTTCTTTTCATAAAGTCGGTAAAAAAATGCTGATTGCTGAATATAATGATTAAAGCTGTTTATTTCCAATGCTAATAAGTGAATATAAAAATTTAAACTTTAAAAATAAATAAATTAAGAAATAATTACATAAAATAAAAATTTGAAGGAACAATAATAAGGTTTAAGCAATAATACTTTTATAAAATACTATCTGCTCCCTGCGGTTTTACCCGCGTAGTTCTCGTTCCCGGGGCATTACCGGGATAAAAAGTATTCTATATTTTAATCCAGGGTATCATCTATCTTCATACCAAATTTCAACAAATCGGTCCAGCGGTTTTGCCGGAAAAGAAATACAAACATACAGACATACTTACATTACTTATTTATTATATGATATACTTATAACACAATTTAAAGCAAATTTAAGTGTTTAATAATATGTTAAAGCGGAATTAAGAACGTTTTTGTAAAATGTTCAAAAGAAGAAATTCAAATTGTTTTTCTTTCTTCTTAATTGCTTTTCCTTAATTGAGTAAAAGCTTTTTAATTGAGTAAGAACATTAGTTAAACAAAAAATATTTTACATTTACCCTATTTATTCCTTTAAATTGCAATAAAATTTCACCAGAATCAGTTCAGTATTTTAAACGCAAAACGTGACGATACAGACCAACATATAGCCAGAAGACCATTTTTACATGAAAAAAAAACTAGCAACACTGGTCCAGTCTGAAGAAGAGATAAAATATTTAATATAGCAACATTCGTTTATGATGTTTAGCAATTTTGTTGTGGCCAGTTATCATGTAACTAGATTACAAAAGGCTGACTGTAAACAGAATATGTTTAGCGAAACGCTAGCTATAAACGTAGGGTTGCCACATCTAGCTATTAGAACATAAAAGTGATAACACTCATAAAAAGATAAGAAAGCTCCGTAGGGCTTTTAAATAAAGAAATAAGATTCATTAAAAACGTGTTGTTTTCAATGAGTATATTATATTTTAAAACTTTTATAGAATACTAGACTCGCATGAATTTAATTTATTAAATAAAAATCAGAAATAAAAAGTGACCTTTTTTCATTCTTAGGCAAAGTTACTCTGTCTGTTTGTCTGTTACGCTTTCACGCTCAAACTGCTGAACCGATTGTAATGACATTTGGTACACAGGTGGTCTAAAGCCTGATATAGCCATAAGCCACTTTTTAACTGGAAAAAATAGTTATAAGGGGGGTCAAAGTTTATATGAAAGTCCATCGCGAGTCGCGGGCAACAGCTAGTATATAAATTTCCACTATGAAAATAATTTATTCATTTAAATCGCATTGTGATATTTATGAATGTCAAAACTAAAAATATAGATCAATACAGACATGTCGTTGCAGCCACACAATATGCTTTGTCCAGTGCATTACGATACAAGATGCATGTATATTTTTGCGCCAACCCTCTTGCCTGTAGATAAAGAAACCAATAAACGTTGTACTTGCCGAGATGACTCGTAAAAAGGACGTTTACTTGAAAAACGATGTCGTTTCGTCTCTTGTTATTTGATTGTTGTCGAAATATGGCGGTTTTCTCGAATTTTCCTTTTATTATTATATATTGCCTCTTAAGGTAAGAAGGTCGTTAGGAACTTTTCAAGTTATCTAACTTTAGGTATTTGTAGTATGTTTTTTGGGGCGCTATTTTCTGGAAGTTTGGGTTTGAATTTAAAGGACAAATAATAATAATTAATTAGGAAATATAAATACCATATTTTTAAGTCACATTTTTTATAAAAACTTTTCTATTTTACCCATTTATTCATGCGTAGGCATGCCTATGCATAAACCATACAAATAAGTTAAGAATCCTTTTTTATATAGCCTATGACACTCAACAATAATGTGGCTTTCTCCTAGTGAAATTACCCCTTACAATTAAACAAACACACAAACATTACCTATTTATATATAAGCATAGATTAAGAATTATATTGTTATATTAGTTATAAGGTATATAAATCTTTTTTTTTAATCTAGATTCAATAAAACACTAGTTGTACCTGCTTTTTTTACCCCTGACCCGTGACCGTATCCCTATTGATTGTATTAAATAGTATGTATAAGTTATGCTTTGTACGTTACATTATTATAACTATATATTTTTTAAATATATCTTATGTTTAATTAGAAATTGTGCAACATGTGAAGTGTTTTAATATACTAGTATTAAACTAAGTCGCTTTCAACTGTGTATAAAGTATATTATCTTTAAAAGTACTGAATCGATTTCTATGCGGTTATATTTTAATATATAAAGTGATCAAAGAGGTAAGTTTTTTTTTTATAATATGAAGAGGGAAGACGAGCTGGACGCACTCCTGATGGTAAGAGTAACGCCAGCCCATAGCCAATGCAGTGCTACCCGGAACTTTGCTATAAAACCCAACTCCGGGCAGGGGCGCTCCCCATTTTGAGATGTCGCCTTTTTAGTTTTTACTACGTTACGTTTCAACGTTATTGGTTTTATAATTGTTTTAATTTGTATTAGTTTTAGTAGCAATAAACACTTTTTTATTATTTATTTATTAAAAAATTTCACTGCGTAAGACTTTAACGCTCCCTTACGCTAATATGACTATAATAATGACAGAACCAAACTAACATAACATAACATAACATAGAAAACGTAAAGAATCCACACATTACAACGGAAGCGATAAATTTTAACGGCTGTATAACATCCTCTGAATTGTTTGTATTTCACTGAAAAGTTTCTTTGAAACAATAAACTAGGCTGACGGTGCGAAATAGAAATGTGTTTAAATCTTTCAATTTTAATCGTATTTATTTTATTGGTTATAATTCACTGTAGTTGGCGTTAAATTTATTGTACTTAAGAATTTGAGGTTAGAATCATTTTATTGGAGGCGTGGCCTGTAAGTACGTATGTTAAAAGTGTAAACACAATTTTTTACAACCTACATTTTTTACTTATCAGCGGAATGTGGATGTGAAAATATATTTGGTTTAAACTTTCATTCTCATAAATAAGTACCGACTGATTTAGT
>JADANM010003353.1:5909596-5925292 GCA_026213755.1 Eurema hecabe
TTTGGTTTAAACTTTCATTCTCATAAATAAGTACCGACTGATTTAGTACCGCCTTAAAATACCGATTTTATTTATAATTTATTAGTATTTTGTCGACCAAAGTAAATTATATTTTAATGTAATATCATTGCCTAAGTTAATTAAAAAATAATAATTCAAAGCCAAAAATGCTAACAACTTTAAAAGTGACACTTACCACCTATAACATATTTTACTCGCAAAACATAAGATAACAAAGCTTTCCTCAATTTTTTCTTAAAAAAAAGGATTCAATACATTGGCAAAGCCAAGCGAAGCCTCAGTATTGATCAGTTGCTCGATTAAATTGTATTCTCTTTAATTGACTTGTATCTTTATCTAATATCTCTATCACAAGTACCTCATACAAGAAAATTTTGCACAGAAGTCATCCGATCGGCGATCACATTAACCCAAAAATAATCGCGGCAAATTTATCAATGACATTCGCAGATAAAATACGTCATTCGTAACACATAAATTTCAAGGCTGCCATCACCTGGTTGTTGACTCCAATGAATCACTTCACTTTCTATTTTGTATCATTATGCAATAGACGATGGTCCTCGTGGGTATAAAATAATCGTAAATATATAACCGATATGGCTGTGAGCCAAGCGGTAACATATTCCGATATTACTGCGTGTAAAATTTAACGCCTGACAAAATAGTTTAGCAACGCGCGGATGAGCGAGTTTGCTTTTAAAAATCGATGTTTTGTAATAACGACTGAATGTATTAGGTACGACAAATTGGTTTTATATTAAAATAGGAATGCTAAAGGGTACTGTTACCCTTTCTTAACTCTATAATGAATAAAGCTTATAGTTTGGTCTTATTGATTTTAGGTACACATTTTTGCAACTTTTGTAGGTTGATAGCGATTGATTTACGTAAGGCTATGTAGCCCGCATGCACGAACAATGATAAGACGAAAAGCACAAAAGATAATTTACGTAATAGTAAAAAATTTTTAAAGTTTAAAAATCATATAGACAAAAATGAAAATAACTTTTTTTAGTTAAGAATTGAAATAGACTATTCAGTATTCTAAAATTCATCTTGGAATCAAAACAAAAAAGGGGGTCGATGTTTGGCTGTGGTATTGAAAGCACGTATTGCTTATTGCCACAACCAAATAAACTTATTTTATCTACACACAACTAGTCTACTAGACATTGGCAAAATTGCTTTAACGCAGCACTGACATTTAACCAAGAAGAAGTAGAAGCAAAACAACAAAAATATTTAGTCTAGTAAAAAATCTTAGTATCATTTCTATCAAAGCAGAAAATCTTCTTAAACAACCAAAAAATATTTCAAAGTTGAATTGTTTAAGCGTTGATAGAAACATGTGTAGCACTTTGTGTAATGCAAACATGAAAATATAATGAACATGTGGCTTACCCAGGTCGGGGTTAAGGACCTTTATATTTATACCAAGTTACTACATTTTAACTGTAGACATAGGATTCATTTAATTTGTTCTAAGCCTTACTACTACTTAAATTTACAGATTATTCAATATAACTATTGTAAGTTATATGAATGATTTTAATTTGAGAGCTTCTGTTAATTTTACAAATAATTGAGCTGATAGGCATGTAGTAGTGTAGTTATTTTTTTGTAAAGAGATTATATTTTGTTTATATCTACGTTTAGATACAAGGTACCATAGAGAGGTAGATTTTAAATAAACAGTCTTATCCAAATATAATCTAATGGTACCACCTTATAATGTTAATAATAATGAGATATAAGTAGAGTCTTAAATAACAATTGAAGAGAAGAGTTTTTTTTATATTGTAAACGTATTTATAACGTTATCGTACAACCAGATTTTTTCTAGTTGTCGGTTTGAAAAAAAAAGCACTTTTTTATTTTTTTTTCGAATTAAGATAAAAAACCTATTAAACAATAAAGCATGGTCACCATAATAAAGTAATGCACACGTGCATGCATTGTATGTAAATTGTAGTTTCTTGAGACGCGTGTCGTTTGTTGATTTATAACACTTGTCTTTGAGGAAATGTCATCTACTAAGAAGGCTTTAGGTATCTGAATACAATGAGGCTCACTTATAATTGCAAAAAAAGTTTCAGGAATTAGCTTCAGTAATACGCTAGAATGTTTATAGACTACAGGCCCATGTTGAAAAAATTATGGGTCATTTGAACCACCAGGTGACCTATCTAGAACGATATAAGAGCATAAAATAATAAGATTCAGCACTATGACGTCACTTGTAAGCTGTCCAACTGAGTGCAGGTGAGAATTCAAAAGTACAACCCTCGATTTTTTCCCCATTTCGCATGATTTTTGTACGATGATTTGTAAGGTGGTTCAACATGGGCCTGTAGTCTATTAGTTCTGGCCAATTTTGAAAATACTGGAGTTTCTTGGAGAACGTGAGAACTGTCCTATTTTCGCAGAGACAACAATATCTATACTACCTACTATTATAAAATAGTTTAACTTATGGTTATCAAATCATAGCCGGATCTGGTATACCGATAATGATTTTTTTCCCAAAGGAAAGCTAGAACTGTATTTTATAGAATATTATACTATATTGTATTAAAGACGACCGCTTGGCGCAGTGGTAACACAACTGCTTTCTGCGCGAAGGGTCGTTCGTGGGTTCGATCCCCACACCGGAAAAATATATTTGTAATTTACATTTGTATTTTTCTGGGGTCTGGGTGTTGCTATGTATTGTATGTATGTATTTACAAAAGAAAAAGTATGTACATGTAATTTATTCTGTTATCTAGTTGCCATAACACAAGCTCCTGCTTAGCTAGGAACTAGGCGCTGTGTATAAATGTCCTGAAAATATTTATTTATTTATTTATTATTAATAATTAATTATTGTTGCAAACTTAAGTTCAGTAACTAACTTATAACTACTTAATTATCGTTTATTTGCAGTGAACACTTTAAAAATAAACAACTGTAACGACAAAATCGGTTTAAGTATAAGAATTCCCTTTTCAGAGGACCTAACGTATTTTAGCTGCTAGCTAAGTAAGAAAGTTTCTTCCACAAGGTAATTAATTTCTTTAAAATGGAAAAATGCTTGACACCTATCAAGCTAACGATAGGCATTATGTCATATATAGGTACACTAGCTGTGCCCGCGACTTCGCCCGCGTAGAAAAGTGACTTTTCAGCGAGTTCAACGTAATTCTTTAAATTGCCATAACTTTTTTATTTATCAACCGATTGACATGAATTAAACACTAAATGTGAAGCTTACCACCATATATAATTGAAAACCCCATCTAGATAGGATAAGCCGTTTCTGAGATTAGCGTGCACAAACAAACAAACAAACAAACAGACGAAAAAATTCCAAAAATCATTGTTTTGGGTTCTATTGCGTTAATAAAGGTCTCCTATAATATTTTTTCTCATATATCTTCCGTGTATAGACAGCGACTCGTTACGTTTTTATTATATGTATAGATAAACGATACAAGCACCTACTTTAATACAATTAAAGTCTATAAAACACCATATAGGGAAGCGTGCGCCATTTTGTTAAATCAATTTAAAACATTCTACGTGCGCTCGCGAAACGTAATTAATTTTAATGAAAATCCATCAAATTAATCAAGAGTAGCCCGTAATTGTATTCATTTAGCAAAGTGGAATGAAAAAATATTGCTGATTTTATTAGGATATTCTATATACTTACATAGGTTTTCCTTTTGGGGCATAGTATCAGTGACTAATAGACGAATGTTATGTTTGTACGTATAAAGATCATTTATATTAGACCGTATATAATCTATACATATAATAAAAATGTAACGAGTCGCTGTCTGTACATGGAAGATATATGAGAAAAAACATTATAGGAGACCTTTATTAACGCAATAGAACCCAAAACAATGATTTTTGAAAATTTTGTCTGTTTGTCTGTTTGTTTGTGCACGCTAATCTCAGAAACGGCTTATCCTATCTAGATGGGGTTTTCAATGATATATTGTGGTAATCTTCACTTAACATTTATTGTTTAATTCATGTCAATCGGTTGATAAATAAAAAGTTATGGCAATTTAAAGAATCACGTTGAACTCGCTGAACGTTTGTTGGCGCGGGTTAGGCATTTTCAAAAATGGTGCCCAAAGTCACTTTTCTACGCGGGCGAAGTCGCTGGCATAGCTAGTTTGAAATAAATTGGAGTATACTTGTCTTCACATTAGTGAATTATAAAGTGCGAATTTTTGTGAGTGTGTATGTTTGTTAATTCTTCACCTCTAAACTGCTCAAGTGATTTAAAAAATGGTATGGAATGAGCTCACATGGGATAACATACACATAATATATAACACACACGTTTTACTACGGGAAAATACACAACTTCTTTACGTTAATAAACTGCGAGTAACACTGCGGGGTACAGCTAGTACATTTATATAGTATAGTACGCGTCATTTATGTTTAGCGCTGGACGAATATAGCTGCGCGTCGGTAGAATCGCGCTCGTAATTGTCGTTTTGGTGCGAGAAAGAGAATACGACTGGGACAACCAATCAACGCTCGCGCACCCGACGATCACGCGCCCCGCGCGCCGCGCCGCTATCTCGATACCTTATTTTCGACTTCTTCGCTAGGTTTCGTTGTGCGGTAAAGATTCGTGACGCGTACTATACCTACGTCTTAACATAACAAAATAAAATGATTATTGTTTTATTTGAACGAGAATATTAAATTTGGTCCCTAAATAAACGGTAAGGTCTTCCTAAGTCAATATGTAACGAAGTGTGGTTTCACAAATTTTGACGAGGATTCGCGTAGACATGGTTCTTTGGCTGAAGAATAATGTTTGAAATCTGAATAAATAAAATAAAAACACTTTATTCGCGAACACAAAGAAAATAAATACACATACAAAGAAAATAATTAAGCCATTTGGTAGCCTTATCGCTAGGAAGCGATATCTTCGGATAGGCAACCCTAAATGGGAGGTAAAAAAAAATATTTTATAGTAGTTATGTAGATATATGGAAGTAGACTGAACTTTAAGTATCAATATAATGTTACAATAAGTTCTTGTCATTATTATTATATTTATGATAGGTCGCGTCACGAATCTTTAGCGCTGAACGAAACCTGCGCAGAAGTCAAAAATAAGGTATGGAAGGGACGGCGCGGCATGCGGGGCGCGTGATCGACGGGTGCGCGAGCGTTGATTGGTTGTCCCAGTCGTGTTGTCTTTCTCGCACGAATACATCAATTACGAGCGCGATTCTACCGATGCGCAGCTATTCTCGTCCAGCGCTAAACATAAATGACGCGACCTATACTCATGTTATTTTTATCGAACTATTTCTGTATTATATGTAAAACAAAGTCGCTTGTCTGTCCCTATATCCCTATGTATGCTTTAATCTTTAAAACTACCCTACCGAATCTCATGCGGTTTTTTAGGGTTGCTAGTAACCTATTTGAATTTAATATAATTAATGTTTATTTTTTTTTTTACTTTTATTAAATTTTTGGACAGTTTAGTAACTGGTGACCTTAACACTCAAAAGTAATCTCTTCCAGGCAAGCAATTTACTAAAATATATCAAACCTATGAGGTTCATGAAATTAGGAATTTAAACGTTCTACACAACAGAAAAATTAGAAAACTTAATTGGAAAGAAAGACTAACTTACTTTCCCAAAAACCAAAATAATGTATTAAATATAGGTAATAATATAGGTATTTTTAATCTTAAAAGAAACATATAAAGGACTATAAAATTTCTAACAAGTTAACAAATCTCATACACATATACATTCACATTAAGACAGATATAAATAACATATATTAATTCCCAATACTTACACTATAAATCAGATTATCTAGAAATTCATTTAACAAAGCCAATATTTGCGCGTGATTTCAAATGATTTATACGATTCTTAATCACTAAAACCATATACGGAGATCTAAAAAACCGCTTTATAGAATTAGAAGCTATATCAAAATCGCAACCAGCTTATTAGCGGTAGTATAGATTTTAATGGTGGAAACTTACGTGGCTGGACTTCAGATTGGAAAGTCAGTTAGAAACCTTTTTTATTGATAAATTGCGCTGTTAAGGGGAAGCTTGGATGCTTATTTATATATGTCTATATTTTTGTATGTGTAATCTGTATCGTGTTAATGTGGTATGGCGTAGTAAAGTAATAACTGGTATTGGTGTTTTCAATAAAAAGAATACGGTGTTGTACGTAAGTTAGGGAGTATCATTTATTTTTTTAGATATTGATAAAAATGTTCATAAGGATGCAAATCTACGTGAGAGTCTATATAAAATTAGTTACTTAATATTTCAAGTAACTCGCAGAAAAATAGTTATCTATAAAAAGGGAATGGCATAGTAAGAAAAAGGGATGAGGGATTTAGATCTTTAGAAGTCTCGATAATCACTAAAAAAATACCCGTCAATGGTAGATCTCCTCACTTACCTACTAAATAATGCCAGATTTACAAGGGAGAATAAATCAACCCTGACTCCTTTCTATGATTTAAAAAAAATTACGTTCCTATAAGTCATATAAGAAAGTATTTTTAAGCCATATAGCCATAGTATATGGTATATGTTTTCCCATGACTATTCATGGGAAAAAGAAATTGCTTCAAGATGAGAGCGTACATCTTTTAAAAGGTCGGCAACCCACTCCAGAAGTGTCAAGCTCTGCGAGTGTTGATGGGCGGCGATGACCACTTTCCATCAGGTGGATCGCCTGATCGTTTGCCCCCTATGTTATAAAAAAATAGGTGTATTATTCCCCTTAACCGATGCAAAATTACATACTTATGAAATTCAATTTACTGTCTTTCTATTTTGATAAACGATTCATTTCTTCTCAGTATTATATCGTAGAAACCACATTTTAAATTAATGCTATTACACAAAATAAAATCCTTGTTTGTATTGATGTGACATTTATTACATACTTAGCTTGGATAAGCTTTGATTAATTTCATAATTATTTATTAGGTTCTACCTTATTTTATTATGAGTTATATTGCTTATTATGTAAAGGTTTTAGATGTTAGTAAATATGTTTTTAATTTAGCTTATTAAACAAACATGTCAATCAAATTTGAGTTTTAAGAATAGAAGATTCATCTGAAAGTATCTTTGATCCAGAACAATCGTAAATCTCATTCAATCTCAGTCAATCTTTGACAATCAGATTATGGAAATATTGAAATATAAAACACTGTCATTATATTCAATCAAAAGGTTTAAAAATCTATTTGCACAGAGGTATATTTGTTTACCTTATTTAAATGTTTGAAATAAAATAGTTAATATTATAAAAACCCTCGATATTTAATAATGGTTCGTTACAAAACAAGGGTGGGCCCACTATATAACCGGAAGTGACGTCATATACCACCCCTAACTGTTAATAATTACAAAATGCATGCAATGTATGGTACAAGACAGCGGCTTGAGCAACTTTGTAAACTTTCATCAACCATTTTGAATTCTTCCGTAAAATATGTAAAAAATTATTCAAGTTTTTCAGGACATTATTCTGCTATAAAAGTCAACGATAAAAATACCTATAGGGTATAGGTATTTGATTTAGGTATTTACTGAAACAAGTGTTTATCCTTTTAATATAATTAAACGTCTGTGACTCTAAAATATTTGGAATAATTTCTCGAACATTTAATGGCACTTAATTAAATTAATTAAGCCTTTCCTTTATAATATTTTTTAATACGTATATTAACTGCTAAGCCTGTAGGCATATAAAACGCTGTCTCCCCAAATCATTTTGGTCAAAACATCTCTGATAGCTTTGACTAAAAAAAGACTCTTTAAACATTCCTTATTCCAATTTATGTAATACTTTTACAGTTTAAGGCACACAGGATCGATTTACAACGAGCGTCGCGCGCGCATTTCCTGACGAAACGAGAGCTTTATGTAATGAAATATCGATTATCGGAAACACTAGCGAGTATCGTATACTACGAGTTTAATGTACTGGTTACTATGTAACGGGTAATTAAGAAAATAACGAAAAAAACTATCATAAATAACTTTAGTATAGTACGCGTCATTTATGTTTAGCGATTGACGAGAATAGCTGCGCATCGGTAGAATCGCGCTCGTAATTGTCGTATTAGTGCGAGAAAGACAACACGACTGGGTCAACCAATCAACGCTCGCGCACCCGACAATCACGCGCCCCGCGCGCCGCGCCGCTACCTCGATACCTTATTTTTGACTTCTGCGCAGGTTTCGTTCAGCGCTAAAGATTCGTGACGCGTACTATACCTAACTGAGGAAAACCTTTAAAATGAATGTTAAAAATGTTGTTCTTTTAAAACAGTGCTGTCAAAAATATATAAGTTGAAATGTTTTCCATAATTCATAAACTTGTGATATATTTATTGCAAATATTTTAATATATCATAAGAAAGAAACAATGCAAAAATTATTAAAATTAGTTCATGGATCACAGTTGTTGAAACATAAGTTATTTTTGTTTATATAATCCTCAAAACTACAAAAGTAAGCATGATTTAATTTATAAATATACAAAATTCTTAAAAAGTTATTTAATTAATCCAATTAAATAATTAATACATCAAAGTACAAAGGAACACAAACCAGTGAATTATTTAAGTTTTGAAGCTGAATTAGTTAATATACTTTTGAAGGTGTTAATTTCATTTTACAGCCATCTGTATTTACTAGGTGATCATATCATGGTTTGAGTTGCTTTATAGAACTTTAATAATTTAAGCAGGAAGCTTTATATTATTGAATTACATATCATATTATGAACTCTAAAAAATCAGTCAATAATCTCACTATAATGGTCATTAAAAACAAATTGTTTATTCGAATGTAATTGACCAGAACTAAATTGAAAATGCCACTACTACACTGGTTTCTTTTAGATTAGGAGTTATGAGTAAAAAGCTATGAAGATAGGTTCCATAATTATATACACAGTATCAATTTCTTTGTACCGTGACTCTAATAAGAAATTATTTATCTTTAATTTAGCGGTTGTGTAGAATAATAGGGAAAATACGATGACTTCTTTTCAACGATTTTTTTTTGACTTTGATTAATTTCGTTGCATCGTGAAAAAAGAATGACTCAACACATTTCTATTTGCAATTGTAACTACATTGTGTACGTACACAGCTAAAAGCTGCAATGATAACGTACGTACACAGCTAAAAGATGCGGTAATATAATGATTCTACTATAGTCACCAGAAAGAGTAAAGTAAGCCAACTTTTTAGTGATAAAACTGTGTATTGAATCATAGTAATTTACGATTTCCTTACGTAACAGTGTTTCGTTAACAAAATAATAAAAAAATATGAAAAAATACAAAACCTTCAGCACAGTTTAAAATGAAACCTGAGTCACTTTGAATGGTGCGTATTTTTCAATTTGCTGTAGGAAAACGAACGGCCTAGTAATTTTTCATACATTTCCAATATAGACGCTTCTCGAAATTCGAGAAACAAATGTTTGTAGGTAAAGCCAGCCGGTATAATTTCGAGGTTATATTTCGTGTATTTTTTTGTAGAAATATAATATCTATCTCATGGTGTTTTTTTTTTATTTTACTAATTATATTTTAAAAATCTGATTTATAAATAAACTTTCTTCCGTTTTCGTTTTCGTTTGAGTGTTCCTATGTAGGTACTTGTGTGCTTATATATGTCTAATTAAGCACGCAAAATATTATAAAGCGATATAATATATTTTAATAGATTTAAGATAATTATTATTTAATTTAAAATATTGATAAGGTTTTTTATGAATATTTCTTGCGAAGGATTTGTAAAATCAATTATCAAATAGACTTCTGTATAGTGTTTTATGTTCTATTGTTATTTTTCCTGTCTAATTTAATTACACCAATACTCCAGAACGAAATATGATACTTCACCTTGATCTTCATAGTGAATACTGGTAGTCATATACTTTCACATAATGACAAACATAAAACATTTTAATTCGTTTATTTTGACGCAAACTTCCACTTAACATAACTATAATGCATTTCTTATTATTGTGGATGTATGAGGAGTCGTGAATCATCGACCTTGGCATTTGTAAGACTACCTTTCTTTTTGAAAAGCTGGTAAGAATTTACGCACGACGCGAATGAAAAAAGAAAAAAAAAATTATAAGTGTTATATTATAAATAAAATAATTAAATTAATAAAAGAATTTGCCTCTCATGTTCACAGTGACGCATAACAAAGTTTGCAATTAAATTAATTATGGTTAAAATTTGTATTGGCTTTTAATTTATAAAAAATAACGTTTAAAGTTTCTTAAGATTACTATAATATGTTATTGTTAAATTTAATAATTTAATTTTAAAACATTTATTTCTAACACAGTACCTCGTCCCAAGCTAAGTTGAGCTGGTGTTATGGCAAGTAGATAACGGATAAATTAGATATACTTTTTGTTTTTTCAGTTAAAGGGGACCTAACCCTCGGCGCACCAAGCGGTCGTCATAAAATCTTAATTGATTACAAACAAATTTATCGACTCTCAAGGTTTAAAGCGTTGAATATGAATCACAAAGACAATACGTCAGATAGTGTAATTGTACAGTCACGGATGACGAGATGTTTCCTAATAATTTTCTTAATATTTTTTCTTCCGGTTTATCTTTGTTCGTGTGTTAATTTTGTGAATATATATAGAGGCCGGCAATTCTCCTTCAGCTCAGATCCAGCTTAGGGGCCAGGGAAAGTCACATGTTAGTCGTGGTCCAATAAGGCTTAGCTTCACTAGCAAGCGAGGGGTCACAGTTGTGTTCAAGTAAAAATAGGTATTTTATAAGTAAATTTATGTTCCAATAGGGGTTCCACCTTGTCCTGAAACCTCAACCACCCCTAGACCTCCCATGATCCGCCATTGAGAGCTATCAAGCACACTTTTGTCCTGAACCTGGTTTTGATAAAGAAACAATCAATCCATTCAATAACAATCATCCGGAGAAAAAAACCACCGATACTGTTAAACTACTACCCTTCAAAAACCCACTTTTATAGACATTTCTTATCATAGAAGATCTTGATCTAAAATTTACGTAAGCATAAACGAAATTGTGAAGCATTAATGCCTTCGAACAAACCGAATGACCGCAATATGAAGTTTATTTACAAATCTATCTTCAGGCATATTTTTATCTTACTGTGATGCAACTCCCTTGCATAGCTCTTATAAAAATGAGGAAATGTTTGTTTGTTGAAGCTTTACTTTCCTACATTTGATAAGCCTGTTTAATTACTGATACCACGTTAGAGATATCAAATTGGGATACTTTATTTAATACAAGCCGCTCCCCGCGGTTTTACCCGCGTAGTTCCCGTTCCCGGGGCAATACCGGGATAAAAAATATCCTATGTTTTAATCCAGGGTATCATCTATCTATATATCCAATTTCCACTAAATCGGTCCAGCCGTTTTGCCGTAAAAATAAGATAAGCAGACAAACTATTATCCATACTAAAATTATAATTTAAGTAAGGATAATAGTACTGATTTTAGTATTACCATTTAATTTAAATTTTCTTTCTAATTTGAGTAAACCACTTTAGAATATATATCTACTAGTTAAGCCATATTATAATGAAGTTATTTATTATTATCAGATATATGTATAAATAGTCAGATCGTTAAAATTAGGAAAAGGATTTTATGCTATATTTGTTTGTTTGTAGCCGAAAATAATTTTCAAAAATAATTCAATATACGATTCTTTAGATTTAAATAGACTAATAACTATTTTAATTTATATGCATATAACAGTTATATAAAAAACAATTGGTTGGGTATTATTACAAAATGGATAATTTATGCAAATTTTACGTAGTTTTCTTCGGAAACGACTAAGTCTTCTTTTAATCGAAAGTTATTTGTAAGGCTTCGGGTATGACGTTGGAAATAAGATAATATACTATTTTTAGGTTGTCTTTTGGTCCAATATACGAGTAAAGTCCATATTAAGAGGTTCATATTCTACAATGTTCTTGATGTTTTTATAATGTAGAGTCGGTAGAGCCTTAAAATAAATGTACTATTTTTATTTTGCTTTGTTATAAAACAAGTGAGCTTTAAATTATAATAGATAAAAAATATATTAATATACATGATATTAAAATTATTAAAATCGGAAAATTAATGAAGCTTACGTCTTGCAAACAAAAGTCTCTCCAAAACATTTTCCTCAATCAGATTACAATCGCTACCAGAGACTACACAAACAACGTTACATTATAATTTTATTACAACTGAAGCTTTAAATTAAACCGTTTAATTATTTCCAGTAACAATAACATTATACGAGTAAAAACAAAGTATGTAAAGCACCGCGAAATGTAAATCACTGGCAAATGATTCTATAAAGTCTTTAAGCATCTTTAATTGGCACGTAAAAGCCACCATTAAATCGTAATAAAAATATTCGGGATCGCTCTTGCGCTCGTTTAGGGTTGTGCGAATTGAATTGTAGTTATCGATGATTATGGTTATGATATAACGGCCCCCCGCCTGGTGGCTCGCGTGATCGAGTCGCGAGTCAACGAGACTCGAGAACTCGTAACTCGGTTTAGTCAGTGTGGTACAACAGCGTACGACGCACGCCGGCGTGGTCGTGCGCAGCTGAGTTCGTTCACCCCGGCCGAGACTTCGCGATCGAAACGTCAACTGTCAAATCAACGTCCTACACGGGAATACTCGTAGATACGAAAAAGTTGTTGTGGCACGAATTCTGTATGAATGCACGTAACCTGGAAAATGCTCGCCCCGTGGTTAGTGTTTGTGTTGTGATGATACGGGCATACGCTGTGTTGTGTACTCGAATTGTGTTTTAGTGCTAATGCTGTTATCATGACACATTGATGTCGTACGAAGCTGATATGTCTATAATTAGCGATCTGCGATGGTTGCAAGACGACGAGCTCTTCGCTATATCCTTGCAGAATGGTAATTATGTTTTGTATGCGTTGACTGTATTGTTTCGTCCGGTACTTATGTTACTTTGATAATACGCTTATCAAAGTCGGAGTTCAAATATTTGGTACATTAAGTAACAAGTACCAACAATAATACAAATCGTTTCATTGATAACGTTCCTATTATTGAAATCTTTATACAAAAATACGAAGCAATTCTTTTTCTATAATTGATCAATCGAATGCCCTTGCGATCTTTTCTTCCTTAATAAATAAAATGCCTGCGAACAACCAATCGGAAATACATTTTTTTCCACTAACTAAAACGTGTCGGAATCGATATCGTCATTTATCATAAGCTTTATTTTTATTTTACCGGTTTTAGCAATGTCAAATGGAATCGTAGATTTATATTCTATGTATTATAACGTTTGACGTCCAAAATCGATTATTTAAATATTTGATTAACGATAACTTTCATTTGCTAAACTCAATTATTAGGTAATTTATTTCCTTATAGAGATAGATGGGCATTAATGAAGTTTATGCAAATATGATTATCGAAATATTGAGTGTTGATTATGAAATATTGGTAAAAAGGAAAATTTTGTTTTCAAGTATGTATATAGTGTCTAATAAATTCGAGCCTCGACCTCAGACTAACCTTTGAACATCACTAATAATGAATTTGGTTGCTCTTGAAAATTGACGTACCTACTTTAAAGTATTCTTATATCTTTGCCACGAATTGACGTCATCTTAAGTTATATAAATTTAAACAAAAGAACTTTAAATATCGATAGTATTAAACGTATCCAAATAAGTTACTCAATATTAACATTTGTTTCGCCCAAGAATTTCTAGAGCTATGGTCTATTAAAAAGATATTGTTTACAAAATACAATCGATACAATCTATTAAAATAAGTAAACAAATAACTTACCTAATTTAATTATTAGGCTGTTTACTATATAATAAAATCATTTTACAAACTATATACAGCTATGTGTAAATCTGGGTACTATTTCATTATTTATATAGATCTTTATAATACACAAATAATATTGTTTACTATTCGTAAGGAAATTTTTAAAATCCTTTAAGTTAATACAGAGCCAACACGACCTCACAAACTACTACCTGTTGAAAATTAAAATCAAACTCAAATGTCTGTATTTCACTAGGTTATATAATCATTTTTTTTATTACATCCTAATAATGTTATGAACGCGAACGTTTGTAAGGAGATATGTAAGTATGTTTTTGCACTTTCATACAATAAATACTTAATAGATTTGTCTATAATTTAACATGTACGTAGATTGATCTTTAAACTACTGTTATCCCAGTATTGCTACGGGAACGTTACCTACTACGCGGTTAAAGCCGCGAGACATAGCTAGTATACTCGTATATGAAGAAAAAAGTAACGTAAATTTTAAACATAGGTTTTAATAATTTTATAGTTTATATTTTTTTTATATTTAAGACTGCTTATGGTTTAATAATAAATAATTATAGTTCTAATGATGGTTTTTGATTATGCATATTTTGCCATTTTTACCACGCTTTATATTAGCTTGGGTTGTATCTATGTAATGGAATCTTTGAGCATAAATTTGACCGATTTCCAGAAGTTCGATTAATTTGAAACTTTGCACACGTATTAAGGGCCGATGACAATGCAATAATTTAATAACAGTTTCCCAATATCAAATTTTCTACTTTTTAGTTCGATTAGCTATAAAAGCGTGGTTTTTTAGTTTTTTTAAACTATAATTTATTTAGTGCATATTTTCATGCATATTTTGGCATTTTGATAGTGCGTATAATCCGATGTCTACTTATAAGCTAGAAGCTATATAATAGAATAAATTGGCGCGATGGAAGTTTCGATAGTTATTTAAAGATAAACAATAAAGTCAGGTGGCTATGCGAACGGTTAATAGGAAATAATGTCCAAGGTGAGCAACATGCCGGTAACGCCAGACACCAAACGAGATATCTATATGCTATGAAAGTACATAATTTAGCTTCTTAATTTAATTTTGCAATGTTGGTAGAAGCTATGAAGTCGGAATGACGTCATTTTGTATTTAAGAATGATTATTTGGTTTAGATATGTTACGTAAACTCGACGTGGGGGTTTATAGTTAATTAAATTGCGACTTTAGAAATTATTTTTGTTTATTTAAGAAGGTATAAATGATAAAAATTTAAAAAAAAAATTAACGTCACATTTAGAAATTTAAATTACTACCGAATAAGAAAAACTATCAAATTTTTGCTCATAAATTTGTAATTTGGAAATGAATTTAAAAAATATATTTTACTCGTGAACATGTTACTTAAGCATACTTATACATAGCATAAACAAAAAATAAATAAAATTCGTAAACTGATGTTATTAAAATGATTAATTAACATCAAATTAGTAATTTAATAAAAATAGGACAGAAAGAGAATTTTCCAGAAATAATTACTCAACAGTGCCTATAAGAATAACTACAAAAATAAATTAATCAATAACAAGTCGAAGCATAAAGAAATAATATTCGAAAAACATAAGACAATCGAATAACGACAATTGCGCAATGGCGGATCCAATTAGCTGTAATAATTACTTCTTACATTAATTAAACCGAATACAAAGTCATTTATTTTCGATAAAAGCAAATAATGTAGTCTTCATATAAAAAAATA
>JADANM010003353.1:5965191-5988270 GCA_026213755.1 Eurema hecabe
TATAATACATAATTTTTATACCTACGTTTAAAAATTTGGACAAATAATCAAACTAGTTGATAGCAAGCTGTGAACATTATAAGAAGCACACGTATGTATATTCTGATGAAATTCCGTTCTGGTTGCGGCGCTGGGGTTAGGGAGAAATGTACCACGTGATCATAAACGAGTAGACCCGAACGCAGCTGTTTAAGAACCGACGGACGCCATTTTGTCGTTCTCGGTTCTCCTCATTCGACGACTCGGCGTCAAGGAGACTAGGGTCGTGTATCACGGCGCTGGCGCGGGCGCTTTTAGGAACAATATGTCTGTTAACCGCTCGCGTGCCCCGTGCGCTAGCGACTTTGCGCGCCAAAAGTCCGGCGTCCATTACCCGCACACCCCGCTCTTCCCCGCCGTTTTTTGCGCCTGCGCCGCGCGCTTTGACATTCACGCAATCGTTCCTTGTGACTCAATTTGTTATTGAAAGAGTGTCAAGTGTTATATTTATTATGTTAACTATGAAACTAGCTATACAATGATTTCTTTTATTTCTTAGATTACGAACCTTGTGCAGAGTAATGCTGTCCTGAACTTGAGATAGCGCGTTTTAGAGCTCTTCTTTTATTTAAAAGCTTATATCTCAAAAATTAAAGCGATAACATATCGTTTTTAATATTTCATTACGTTACTTATGAAATAGATAAATGGATTAGAAATAAAAACTTACACTTCTCCATACAAATTTATTTATTTAAAGGCCTCTGATTCCATACCATAATCTGGCGCCGCGCTGCGTTTTTTAGGTACACTTTTAATTTCTTTACTTTTTCTATGGCTTGTACACTCGACTGGGATTCATAGAATCGGAAATTTCACGGAGAAGCGAGATAAAAAATAAAAACTAAGCTCTAGAGTGAAAGAGACAATTATATTTAAGTTTTTCGACCGCAGGAGCGATGTCAACCACAGGTTGACACGGGCAATGTAGACGTATTCGCGATGTTAACTCCCAGTTGACACGGGCAATTTAGACGTTCACGCGATGTCAACTCCTGGTTGACATGGACAAGCGAGCGGATATAGGCCTTGTTGAACAATTCTGTTGGTTCCCTCGGTCATTGCTTGAAGTGCGGTGGACCGTGGGACGTTATGCTCTGCAGCTCAACTGTAACCCAACAAATGACATCTCTTTAGAGTTTAGTCTTTCTCTGAATCAACTATGTGATTGAATTGGATTCGAGGAATTAAAAACATGGGTTTGCTATAAATTGTTATGAACATTAATCACAATATTCTGTCCTTTTGAAATTGTAATTACTATTTGTACAAGGTGTACCTTTTATTTTAAAGTTTTGTAACACAATGTTTTTTCAAAAGTACTACTATATATAGCCTAGTTGAACAATGATGCATTTGACGTTCGCATTTACTATAGATAAACGTGAATGGTATAAGAAAACTTAAATTTTTGCTGTATCGTAGATTATATTTTAAAGTTCGCTTTGGTTATAATCAGTATTTAAAATAATTTAGTCATGTATTTTTTATAAACCCTAAGAATGATAACCTTATTTTGTCGACTAATTGATTTTTAACCAAGTTTCGATGTAAAAAATACAGAAATAGTTTTGACTAGTGTTACAATAATATAGAAAATCATATAATTACACAATATTGTCCCGACAAATTGGCTAACCAAATACTCAAAACGGCATTATATTTCTCAAATTATGCAAGAAGCGAACAAGAATTAGCTAATCATGACAGTGAGCACTAAATATTTGACCAGATTAGATTATGAAGGTTGGAACATAGATTTGTTAGCGTTGATATTGTACTTATTAGCCACGAGTCTAATGAGCAAATTTGGGAAGCTGTCAAGTTAGTTACAATCATGACTCATTCTGACATCATCTCTTTAAGGAATTAGTTAGTTAAATTATATTTTATACTGTTTAATAGTAAGTAACTACTGAAGTAGTGTAGTCCATTCCCTAGGACGATGATGACGTAATTGTTTTGATTAAATAAAATCTAAAAAATGTAACTTAGGTGTTACAAATTTAAATCAACATAACTCTTTCTAGTAAAGAGTAGAAGAGAATGACAAAATATATTATTTCCTACACATAATAAACATTTTAAGAAGACATACTTTTATATAACATTAACTCATAAGCAAAAGTCGTGTAGCTCACACATGCAAAGATGCAGGTAAAAAGGTAGTATTATAAATAAATTATGAGCTATAAGCTACAACTATAATTACGACAAAACCAGTAAAACAGAAGACTTACAAGTAGATGAAGTGCAAGGTAACTTAGCGATTTCTGCAAATCCCACAAGAGTTAACGACTATTTAAATGAAATGAAAAGTGCAAAGCTTAACACTTAACTTGATTGAAATCGAGTGTTTTGCAAATAGAAATTATTACTTTAACATTTCATTATAATATTGAAATGAGTCATAAACTTTCAAATTTGGAAAAATTTGCAAAAATGTTTTTTTGGTGAGATTTAGTGAAATTTAATGCAAATTTGATCAACCAGTCCTGATCATCTTTCTCAGTATTTATTCTTATCTTGAAATCAGTCAAAAAAGTAGAAACGTGTCTATGAGTCAGTCTAGAAATCTATGTCGGTTTATCAAGTCGACATTGTCAAAGGTCGACACACTGGATTCCGTGAAACAGGTTGCTATTTATGCCGCGATATAACTATTCAGTTTGTTTTTGTTGGTACGACTGACCTTCAGTGTAATGACACCCGCCTTTTGTTGGCTGGTATGTTGGCAGCCTTGTTGGTTTTGGCGGTTTTGATGGACGTCATTTTAAACGTTATTAATTTATTGGTCTACTTAGTAGAAGCACAAACATTATTTTCAAACAGTTTATTTATGTACCCATTTTTACACAAAAGAATCTTAAAAACAAGACAACCAAATCAAATTAATTTAAACCTTACCACTTAAAGTGATTCCTTCCAGGCAACCTGAAAATAAAAGATTAACAATACAGACGAAAAGAAGGGTTAATGACGTAGTTTAAGATTTTAAATGTTTGCACAAAGATGTTAGTAATATGTATTTACTGACCGTGACCTTCATAGTAATGTCAGTGTGTGTATAATATTGTATACCTACTTGTTTCTTGCACACCTTTTGTTTGAACTGCTACCTTATTTGATTTTGGTATATTTACTTTTTATGACGTAATTTTTAATATTTGCTCAATATATTTGCGAGACCATTAAGAATTCTTCTACAATTGACTTATGATTAAGAAGCGTAGTTTGATGCTGTTTTTGTACAAAATAATATTTTATACCTATTATATAGTACAAAAGTTGTTCCTTGAAAGTAAGTTTTTGCAATATAATTATGAATTTTAAAACAAGCTGCTATCTGACTTGTTTATAAAAAAGATAAAGTCTTGAAGGCACCGCCGCGCTAGTCTGTAAGCGTTGATCCCTTCAAGAAAAGACACTATTTTTCTATAAGGTAACAGATCTCATGATACAAGTCAATACAATCATACAAATTATAAAATCATATAAGTCAACATAATCATACAAATTATAGAATCATATAAGTCAACATAATCAAACAAATCATACAATCATATAAGTCATCAGAATCACTCGAGATTCTGAGTACGTATTGACGTCACTATATTTTCTAGATCTAATTATATCGAAGTTACTAACTAAATGGCTGTTACATAAGTTCCGAGGCATGTCGGCATTGTTGTCAGTTCACACGGCTGAGATAAGTGAATTTCACTATTTCGGCAACTTTCCTAACAAATTAACACCTGATGGAGAAAACAATGTATCGTTAGCTCGTTCCCGCGGTTTCGCCTTTCTATTGATTAATTATGTTTAGATATATGTGTGGTGCTTCTGTGAAAATGTTACTGCATTTGTTTTATAAAACAAATTTAAGCAGAAAATATTAAAAAAAATATTAAAAAAAATTAAATATAGCCAAAAACACTCAGATAGACTAAACTAGAATATAGCATATCTCAAGATTTGAAAAACTTAAATAAGCATATGTCGACAATACGCCGGCTTATTACAATAAGGAATCTCTTTCAGGCAAGATATCTATTCGTCCGGTTTTTTATCTTTTGTGTCTTAATGTTTTATGTGATGTTATTTTTTAATTGTTTGTATATCTAATACCTACTACGATGAATAACAAAATTAATGTTAAATTTTTATAATATAATCATTGTTGAACGTTACTATGATTTTAAACTTTTTATTACTTTTCATAATATCTTAAGGGCTTTAGTCTTAACGTTCTCTATGGTAATATGTATACAAGGCTGGGTGAAAATGTATGTTTGTCATTCATTTCACCTGTGTACCGAAAGTACGCGAATCTATTTGCTCGGTAGAAAGTGTGATTTTCTGTATATATTGACTTTGTGTAGTGTTATAGGATTACGTTATAGGTTATTACGTTTATTTGCGAAGAGCTAATATGTGTTGGAGCAATAAAAATGTATTTAAATAGTATTACTTATTTAAAATTACTTAATTGCTTAATATATAGGTTTAACAGATAATAATAGCTAAGTAGCTGTTGTAGTAAATTCCAAACCAATTTGGTGTAGCTTCCATTCTTAACATAAGTTTACTTCACACTTATAAGTATAATACTAGCTGACTCGTTGCTACTTCGTTGGGCATAATGTTAATTATCCTTTTCGGTTTTTTATATAGCCTATGGCACTCAGCAATAATGTGGCTTTCAATTGGTAAAAGAATTTTTAAAATCGGTTCAGTAGATCCCGAGATTTATAATGTTAGTATAGACTAGCTAGCATTCGGCGACTTTGTTTACGCTAAGATACACCTACTCTATTTTTCTCTGCGTAAGAACAGTCTTCAAATTTAAATATTATACATATAGAATAAATAACATACATAATTTGGATAAAATATACAATTCAATAAGTAGATCACACAAAACCATTAATAGATCGATTTACAATAAATAGTATGGACTGCCATACCAGTACTTGCATCGTAAAAAATAATGAACTATCATACAAAACATTTCAACCATTCATCTTGTTACATACGAAGCGTAGTCCCGATAATAATTCATTATTTATTTTCGCGATCGCAAATCAAAAAGAACACTAGCTTATAAAACAAATCTCACTTTTGCTTCGCTCCGGGGAGGTCTTAGTATTTATAGGGTCTTATTTTCGCTTCTCATTTCGAATCAATGCGTCTACGCGACTCGATTTATTGCTTAGGCATTTGCCAAACTATTTGTGGGTCTATTTTTCATGTTTATTCTTTGCAATGTTTTGTAATCGTTTTATTTAGATTCGGTTGGATAAAGCGGTTAAACTTTGCATTGATTCTCATCTGGGTTTCTAGCAAACCTTTTGTTGTTTGGAAATGTCCTCCAGGTTTGTAAGTGTTTTAGGTATGATATTCTAGTTTTGTATAGGTTGTGTTTTGAATAGAATGATCGTTGTTTAAGACGTTTTAAATCATAAATTCGGAAGATATGTCATTGTGTTTGGTAAAGAAAATATACGTGCTTATAATTTTTACTCGATACCAGACCTGAACAAAGCGCTTCACTTCCACTTTTATCCTGCGCACAGCAAGAGAGTGGAACGAGCTCCCAGAGTGGGTCTTCCTCGTTGGATACAATCCGGAGGTCTTCAAGTGTCGTGTGAACAGGTTTCTAGGCAAGCGCTCTTCACCGAAGGTGGCTTCTGTGGACAAGCACAATCCAATATAGAAAAGATCGATTTCGACGACTTGGAGGAGAACTTCAGAAACTTTCAAAATACGATATATTTTCATGTTAAGATGTTATGAAATGTCTCAATGTACTGACTGTACTGACTTGTGCTGCCGACTGTACAACTGACCAGCTACATAGTCTTGGCATTTAATTCTAACCACTATTTATTTATTTATTAAACTCTTTATTATATACACTTGAACATAAATATGACACAGAAGATACATTAAAAAAGAATTAAATATATAAATGGCGGCTTTATCGCTTATTATCCAAGCAACCTTTAATGAAGAAAGTAGAAAGGCAGTGTATAGAAAACAAAAGAAAGAAACACACACACACACACACACAAACATTATACACAAAATAGGAAAACTATATTATATAAACTATCTAACATATATAATGTCTTCAAATAAAGCATTAACACACAGCTCACACCCTCAGCGCTGTGTCGCGTCACGATTAGTCAATAATTATTCATATTCACTCGTGATGCCACGATCGCGTCGATGACTGTCATATCATGATATTAGGTGTATGGAGTTATAGCCACACGAAGGTTCAATTGTATATTAATGCCACTACGTACATCGTAAAACAAACTTACTTCAATTTAACACATTTATCTTAAAGAACACAATCACTTTTCTTTGACACGGCAGAACTTAAACTATTATATTTGTACAACACATTTATAATAAAGCATACAATCATTTTCCTATTTTCGACTTAAGAGTTTTCGCTCCCGCTTTTTCGACAAATCACAAACCCCGCCCGCGGTGACAAGTAAGTGAGCGAGACAAAACATTCAAAATAATGACATTTACCACAGACAATATAACCTTTACAACTATAGTCATTTTGTGAAGACATAGTATGCATTATTATAAAATACGTAAACAGATATTAATTGCAGAATTATTATAATAGTAAAAAAAATTAAGTCGATTTTTGCGTATGTCTTTATGTATGCTTATCTTTGAAATTACGCAACGGATTTTAAAGCAATTTTTTTATAGGTAGAGGGATTCAAGAGAGATATTTATATGTATAAAACATGCATATATGCGAAACCGGAACGTAAATAAACGTGGTAGTTTGTAATAATGTATGTATTACAAGAATGTCTGAAGCTCTATAACGCAAGAACTACTGAATGTAATTGATTGAGGTTTGTCATACAGTAAAATTACATCCTACATTAACACAAAAGATCGGTATGGAAACTTAGTCATTGAGTACAAAAATACAAAGCAAATAAATTATAATACTTAAAAAAAAGACTTTCTTTCACTTGCCACAATATGTGTATCAAATTTAACATAATACAATGAAAGTGACTATAAAAATATCTGTATAAATAAAACAATTAATGAAACCAATTAAATATCACATCCAGCACTTTATATCGGCAATAAATTCGTCGCGAACAGGTTTCAGGCTACTTTGAAACATAATATTCGACATTGAGATGTCAAAATGATAATTTTGTAATTCGCTTATTAATTAACATATGAGGAATCAATTTACTTGAATGTTAAGTGAACACTTAATAGTTAAGTAAAGCTGTTAAGCTGTATGCTGATTTCGTTAAAATTTAATCATAATTTTGGACCTTGGAATTTTATTTACTGTCTACTTGTTATGAAGTAATTATATATTTTTTACCACTTATGCATGTATTATTATATACATAACCCTTTCCCGTGAATCGGTCTATCTGATAATAAAAATCTCACGAAAATCGGCTGCGTACATTAAAAGATTTAAGCGTACATAGCGATATGGAGACAGAAAAAGCTTTGTTTTATATTAAGTAGTTATAAGTATCTTTAAGCCATTCATTGATTTTCTGTAAATGTTTACACACACAAAAAAACTATTTTAGAATTCCTTATTAAGAATTTATCAAATCTTAAAAGTTAAAACAGACCTTATACTTCACCATAAGGACTAAATAATCAGCACAAGCGCGAAGGGTCGTGGGATGGATCCCCACACCGGAAAAATATATTTGTAATTTATTTGTACTTTTCTGGGGTCTGGGTGTTGCTATGTATTGTATGTATGTATTTACAAAAGAAAAGTATGTATATGTAATTTATTCCGTTATCTAGTTGCCATAACACAAGCTTAGCTTGGGATTAGATGGCGCTGTGTATAAATATCCTAAAAATATATCTAAGAACATACTCTCAATAATATGCGCTTGACAAAAAACGAACAATTGAAAATCAACTCCAATCGCTGAGATTATAACATTATCAAATCAAGATTCGCGCAAAAACACGGTACTTATTATCATAATCGGGTATATCCTGATAAGAGATGTTTAGTCTAATTTAGACTTTATCTTGAGAGAAATAGAGTTGAATTTTACATTTTTAATTTATATGTGGATAACTATAGCATAATAACGTCTAGAACTGCAATATGAGTATGTAATGTGAAGCCAATTCAAAGAAGTCAATTTTGTCTACTTTCGTAGATCGTCGCCGCAGTCCATTGCATCAAAATTAGTATATTTTCGTAGATTACAATTTTTTTTAATTAAATTTCATACATTTCTTATAGCAGTAACATTATCGGTGGGCTTATGTGCGTGTCATCGAGTATAAGAACGTATTGTTGTCACTTATACCTTTAAACAGTTTTGGCTTCACTTACGGCGGACCAATTTATTTATTTATTTTACCCTTTATTACACCAAGAAAACTTAAAAACTAGACAAATACATTAAATTTACACTTGAAGTGATTTCTTCCAGGCAACCATAATATAAATTAATGATACAAAAGAAAGGAAGGGTAGGTAAAAAGAGTTGATTTAATATTCAAAAAGACGGAATAACAACAATATGATTTAAATAAAGAAACGAGTTATATTTACATACATATATATTACAAACATACATATAGATACACATAGTACCAGTTTATAATTCTGAGTCATTTTCCAGGGAGAAATAATGATTAAAAACATTTTTTTTATTTTAATTATTAAGAGACTATCAGTCTATGCGTTATACGTCTATGTAGATAATGTTTTTATTAAGCTCAAAGCATAATTTAGGAGCAACATTGATCGTATATGGAGTTCATTTATATTGACCACATCGCTTCTTAGAATTACTCGCTAATGACTCATGGGTTAAAAATAAACCATCTTCGTTTAAATTCGACAAAATCATTGAAGCTACGAATTACGTGTTAACTATTAATATAGCGTATTAAACATAACTTATATCTTATAGCTCATAAGCTTTGTTAACTATAAGGTATAAGGCAGAAAGGGTATTAAATTCAATAGTGATTTTCTCAAGTAAGAACAAATGAATGTCGGCAGCATTTTCTTACGAAGATATACAAGGCTTTGGATTAGAATTTCTCCAATTTAAAAATAAAAGCTTATATCAAATACCCCGCAGTCATAAAATATAAAGTACTTTTTTTTATGTGTCTTATTTATTCACACTAATTTATACCGTAATACAAACTAAAAAAAATTTCAAAATTAAGTGTATTAGGCGGCCTTATCAATTATAAGTGATATCTACCAGGCCTTATGTTTAAATTATTTTACCTATACATAGACATTTTACATGTAAACGGAAATAAATAAATATTTTCAGGACATTTATACACAGCGCCCTCTAGTTCCAAGCTAAGCAGAAGCTTGTGTTATGGCAACTAGATAACGGAATAAATTACATATACATAGTACATACTTTTCTATTGTAAATACATAAATACAGAGACTTCAGAAAAACACAAATGTAAATTACAAATATATTTTTCCGGTGTGGGGATCGAACCCACGACCCTTCGCGCAGAAAGCAATTGTGCTACCACTGCGCCAAGCGGTCGTCATAGTCACACAGCCACATAGACATTTTATGTTCAATAAATAACTCCAATAAAACTACAATCTTATATAAAGAAGTCATTAAAAAGACACGTAGATAAAAACCATTGTTTAATTGTTATCGTAAAAGTTACAAAGACTGTATAAAACCCTTTAAGGTCTTAAGTTTAATATGAAATTGTCAAGTACAGAAACTATAAAACCTTTTTAGTGAAATAATGTAACCTTCGATGTATCACAGATACTAAAACAACATATTGGTTAAATAATTTTCCTTATGTATATATATGGGTTTAATAGATTCGTCTTATATTGTTTCAACAGTATTTTTTTTCTAGAAATTAGGTTGTTTATTTATTCCCTGTTTTAATATGTGCGGTTAAGCGAAGTAATTTCCTTGCATTATTAAATATTAAAGCTTCATTCGCTACTCCGAACATTGCTAACAATTTCGTGAATAATGCATCGACATCCATTTTTGTATTGAACAGCTGTACGCGTGACATTTAAACCATATACAAACTTATTTGTTGTACTGTTTTTGTAAACGCAAGGAATTAAAAATAACAGGCCACTTATAACTTTTTAAATTTTAAATATGGAATAGCAGCTGCGATATTAGCGATAGAGCGGGAAATGTCTCAGTAAAAGTTTTTTTTCATGTTGCCAGGTTTCCATACAAGGAGGTGTTATTATACATTAATTTAAAATTAAGTATTGCATAACAAAACCTATTTGTATAACTGTTTATTAAATTAATAACCGTTTCCGAAAATAATATAGCCGACATTATTCTATTACAGTAAAACGGCCTAACATGTTTTTGCCTCTCAAAATGAATTAGCTTAATTAAATATTCCAAATAAATAGACTACTATTAAGATACGGTATACTGTTATATAAGTTAATGTCACGGTCTATAATTTATTCTATTAACTAAACAAACTTTGGATTAGTATTTTCGATTCTTGTTTATTAATGAACCACTGCCGTAAGGAACTACAAAATACAAAAATAAACGCAAGCGTAAATAGCTCTTATTGCTATAGTAATAAACGTAATTTTTCCGAGAAGTATTTATGATTAATGTGTAGCTAGAAGAAATAAAGTTTTAACTGTTTCTTAATTATAACAAGCTCAAATACGGCTATAAAATAACTCATATAATAAAATGCATACGAACTCATTGTAGGATTACGTAATGTAAGATTAATTAATATGTAAATTATTAACTGCTGAATGTAAAGTTTAAATTGAACCTAAGACTTGAAATTGTTTTTTTTAAACACGACTTATTAAAACCACACCAAACTAACGACTTAAGCAGATAATTTGGATAAGTCTTACCGTGTATAGTATAAATATAACACATCCACAGATAATTTTTTTTGTAATCTGTGGGAGAGTTTTGTAGAACATTTAAATTTGAAATATGTTTATTGAATTTAAAATTGAGCATAACATTATTTAGTTTATTATTTACAATATTGTTGAAATTTTAAAATACAATAAATTCTTCTTCTTTGAAATAAATCTTCTGGTCGGGTTAGTTCCCGAACCGGTGAAAGGCACCACTTAGACTTTCTGAAAATATTTGTTTCAAATTTAGTCATAAATAAAACATTTTTCATTTCATTTGACGACCGCTTGGCGCAGTGGTAACACAACTGCTTTCTGCGCGAAGGGTCGTGGGTTCGATTCCCACACCGGAAAAATATATTTGTAATTTACATTTGTATTTTTCTAGGGTCTGGGTGTTGCTATGTATTGTATGTATGTATTTACAAAAGAAAAGTATGTATATGTAATTTATTCCGTTATCTAGTTGCCATAACACAAGTTTCGGCTTAGCTTGGAACTAGATGGCGCTGTGTATAAATGTCCTGAAAATATACATTTTATACATATACATTTCAAACGTCACATATCAAATTTGGGCGGGAAATTTGACATAAATACCGCGCTTCAAGAGGTTATAGACAAAACATTGACGTTCATTTCGAGTTTTATTTTATCTATGATTTATGAAATTTATTATCTACAGTTATAACGCCCACGCGCCTCAGCTGATTCTTTACTAGAAATTCAAGGTTGAATACCGGAAAAGGAATGTCGTAGGACAAGTTTGCAAGTTTTAAAGCATATATTGTGATTGCTCGGTAATTGCATGTTAAACTCGATAAACAAAGGATTTATATTTTTAATCTTGGCTAACGTCCATTTTGTTTTTTTTTTTTAATTTTGTTTTTAAGAGGAAAAAGGTTTTATTGCTCGTTTGAAATTACGAATTTTAATTCAAGATTGGTATACGCGATTGGTTATTCGTTTTTTAATATGATCGCTTTTTTTAGAACTGTTTAAAAATATCTGAAAAGGATTTCGTTTCTTATGTAATCATAAAACTAGCAAACAAAATAAATTTCTATGATTTATAAATTTTAAGAAATAGTTATAGATTTAGAAATGACGAACTGGACTAAATAATTGCTTTGTAATACCATAGCGCTGCTTAACTGTTCTATTTGAATAAATATATATTTATTTGACTTTGACTTAAATAAATAATAAAATAAAAGCTCCACGTAAACCTCTTAACACGAGTAGATACTTATGAATTGTAAAACATCGAACACTTTGTTCCATTTGAATATTCTTTGAAATTCTTGAGTCGAACTCTGAATAGTTATTCAATACAAGTCTATTAACCTTAGTAGTCTTTCATTTGCAATTTAAATTTATTTAGTCATAAAGGAACTTAAGTCTTTTAAAACGTTGAATGGAATGAATCACGCGTTGTAAGATTTTATGTTTAAAACAATTAAAACAATCGTTATTGTTCATTCGATCTAAAGGTAATTACTAGGCCCTACAATCTACGTGTTTATAGGTGAAAATCAATTTTATATGTTTATACGTTGTTGTATGCGAAAATCAAAGGGTATATACCTGTATTATTAAATATTATAATAAAAATAATTGTCTATTCGACAAGCTGTATACACCTATTTTTTTTTTTCACCGGTGGAAAACCCTAGGAGTTAAAAATATCGTTATCAGAGTTATTTCACAAAACGGTTCATTAACATAAATAGCTTCGCAGTTACGAGAACAATTTCTTTGAAGGTCAAAATTCTAATACTAATGACTTCATTAATTAACGTTTTAAATTAGACGCGTAGAATGATACGGCCCTTGCCTTAATTGCACGTAATATGTATTATGTTAGTAAGGTTATAATCTAAAATTTTATCATACTAACCACGCGGTTTTACGCATTTATGTATGTATTAAATACATAAGCTTTGTTCTGGATTCACTACTATCTGTTGCTCGCGACTTCGTCCGCGTTGATTTGTTTTTCCATAATTTCTTCGCTCCTATTAGTCGCAGCGTGATGTTATGTAGCCTAAAGGCTTCCTCGATAAATTGTCTATTCAATAAAAAAATAATTTTTCAATTCGAACCAGTAGTTCCTGAGATAAGCGCGTTCAAACAAACAAACAAATTCTTCAGCTTTATATATTAGTATAGATAAAGATGTGAAAAAACCGCATGAAATGCATGCGCATCGCCTGCGTAGTTTTAAACATACATAGGGACAGATAGATGAAAGACTTTTTTATACTATATCACGATAATGATTAAGAAACATAAGATAAGTCTTTGACGTTTAATTTTATTAGAAACCATTTTTGTTTTTATACATCCAATTGACGAAACAGTTCTACCTAATTGTTATGTTAGTTATGTTAGGTTACTATATTTACGTACTTCAGCTGGGAAATCCTCATATGATACCTGATCGGCCTTAACCCTTAAATTGGCAAGATCGAAAATATGTGAAAAACCATTTTTTTCTGATTATTATTAATTCAGTAGCTTTCCTGAACTATAGAAAAAATACTTAAAAAAATTTAATTATTAGTTTTCGAGAAAATGCACGGGTCCCACAAAACCCGATGCCGATAACTCGGTAAAGGATTAATGCTTCGTTACGGGTACTGAGGTATACGTTGCCGAATAATAAAAGATAGAAGTCAATACAAAAATAAGATATTTATTATATAAAAAACATTACTTATTGTGGAATAAACGAAAACAATTCCGACAGTTCTTTTCCCCTACCACAAAACACAGACTTACATTACATTAAGTGCAATGCACCCTAGTTTTACCTTCCTTGCAATAGCGACAACGTGCCTTTTTCTCTTGAATATCAGGAAAATGTCCTAGGTTGTCGAAACGAACACTGTCGACAGGTCGATTGGTTATCGGCTTCGGCTTTTGTATTTTTCTTACATTAGCAATATCAACTAAATCTGCCTGAAGCACGTAAACTTTCATAAACATCGTATCGAAAATCTTTCAACGATATCTTAGGTCTATTGTCTCTTCTGTACAGCAACCATGCGTTATTTATACACATGTCTAATAATTGTGCAAAAATGCCTAGGTACCATCTACGACTTTTCAATGGAGTGCGATATAATGAAATCAGCATATCTGCCAAGTCGACACCGCCCATATACTTATTATATTCTTTCACCACCTGCGGACAAGCTACATCTACCTTACTTTTACTTTCTTTCGAGTATCTTTTAATCTTTTCGATTGGATAGGAATCTATATAGGATCGGAACTTATAATAGGCGAAGAAACAGGATCAAAACGCTGTTCGCTGTCAGAATCACCATTTTCATCATCAGAACTAGCATTTTCGACGGGAACTAAGTGCAAAATTTTTTGTGTGCAGGTTAATTTCAAGCACTGAAGCAAATAAAAAAAGACATGCTGTATGCAACCACACCACATAACATAATCAAAAATAAAATACAAAATTTAAAAGAAAATGGCATTAATGCATATGCTTAATAAATTGGCAATGTATCCCGAGGTACCCGTCACTTCTAATCGGTCACTTGCGTTAGACTTGGCAACGGGAACCACGGGGTACATACAAACTTCCGACACCATAATATTATAATTTTGAGCGATAATGCAGAAAATAATATAGCAATCTATTATTTAACATTTCTCATCTTTATTACACCATAAATTACCAGTAGGCTAATGCAAAATTTAAAAGAAATACATTAAAAACTTACCCGAGTCGGCGCGACGTATTGCCGCCGTGAAGCCATTTTGACTTTGACGGGTAAAAAACGGTGTTGTCAACTCAAATTTTTTGTTAAAAAATAACGTCTGTACTAGATTTTGAAAGCAACGTATCCTGTGGGTGTCGCTATCGATTTAAGGGTTATTAATGAAAAGAGCATAGTATGTATGTCTGTTTGCGGAAGAGTCCACCACACCCGTGACTCCGTCTACACGCGGGACAGTTGAACACCAGTCGGTTCGAGTCCGACATAACCTGCTTTCTCATCCCCGGGATTGTAGCCCTGCTTGAATAGTTCCTTACGGAAAAAAAAAGAAAAAAAAATGTATAAATGTTATAGTAACCGTCAATTACCTTTAGCGGTGAACGAAACCTGCGCAGAAGTCAAAATAAGGTATCGAGGTAGCGGTGCGTCGCGCGGGTGCGTGATCGTCATGTGCGCGAGCGTTGATTGGTTGTCCCAGTCGTCTTTCTCGCACCAACGAGCGCGATTCTACCGATGCGCAGCTATTCTCGTCAATCGCTAAACATTCTTGACGGTTACTATACTGATGAAACTATCAGTTTTTCTCATTGCAGCATGTAGGGGCTACCTTCGCAAATACCTAGAAGATACTGTTCTATAAATTCTTTTCCGTTTCATAAGCTTCTTATTTCAAAGTACATATAATATGGGCATCTTGTTTTTATTTCACTATATTCTTGGGTACATTAGATAAATTTTATTTTTTAGTTAAGTAATCTCCTTGCAACATAGAAATCAAGGCTATTATCACATTTGTATTAATTCAAATGTCATACTAATGCCAATATTATATTTCTTTGCATATTTCAATCTCAATGAAGCAAAACAAGTGAATATAGAAAGTAAAGGTTTCATATTACGGCTTATGAAGGTCATAGTATCTGTAATAGGAGCTCTAAAGAGATCTAATTTTGTGTAAGTATTTCATTCAGTTGGAGTTATTAGTTATGGTGTTTTCTCCCATACAAAAGACGCGATTATTTTTATATTAATGTTTAGAAATCTTTTATTCTTCGTAAACTATTTAGAACAGATTTGTTGTACATTTTAAATAGTTTAAATAATAAAGATTATTGTTACTAAGGGATAAGATATAAGAATGATCTTTTCAATTAGAAATCATATGAGCGGTGTCTTGTAGCACAAGTATTATTACTAGAATACGTATTATCTGTTATGTTTATTTTAACTCAAAGTTTGATCTTATGTATATCTATAATGACCTGAGCTTCATAAGTAAGAACAAGAAACTCTGAAGTATTACTTACTTATTACTTAGTGAAAAGTATTTTGTCATTGTATTATTACCATAACAATTACGTACAATGGACTACAACAGTATATTAACACATTCAGAATTATAAAACACGTAATCACCAATGTGTTTCAATAGCTGAATTGATTTTTCCTATAATTAAAAAAATAATTAACAAGATTATTTCATTTTTTTATATTATATAGAATATTAGGTTGTTAACCTAAAATTTTAACATGATTAATATATAATTTAATAGTAACTGTACCATCGGTTACCTACGAAAGAAGTTTCTACAGAGAAGAATAATTCTTTTAAAAACATTTAACACCAAAAATCACTTATGCAGTAGTAAGTCGCTTCACAGAAAATATTTAAAATACAAATGTCCTATAGAACATCTGTACTAATGACGTCTTATTGCTTAGCTACCTACTGTTTAAAGGTTACATAACTATTGTTTGTTCAATGTATGGAATTTACATTTTAAATTACGTCATTACGTAGAAAAACATGCTTAAAAACAGTTTTTAAGAATTTGGGAGGTTTTTAAAAGCATAGTCAAGTTAAATGATTAATTTAAATTGCGTAATTCTTAAGTTTTTTTTAATGTTTTGGAAGGAGCCAAGGGATCGGATATGGTCGGGCTACATAGGTTTAAAAATGTGAAAGTCTTTTTATGTAAAGAAAAACGAGAAAGAAAAAGAAAAATGTCAAAAATGTAATAAAATAATATGTACTTCCAGTCTAGTCCAGTGTTGACATACTTAGTAATATTTTTTTGTTTTACGAAATAATTAATTTTGACTTTGATTTCAAATTTTACTTTGTCATAGATTTTGGCTTCGACGGTATCGTCTCGCCGGTATTCTGGGAAAGTGTAGTATCCCCCTGGAGGGAGATAGCTTTCAGCGAAAATACATTGTAACAGATTGTATAATTATAATGATTAAAATAGCTAAAGTGCAAAGAGTTCATCGCAATGATATTATATAATCGATAGGTATGTAATAGGGGTAGCACACATACATACGAGTCAAAACTATAGAAACGAATTATAATAGTTAAAAAGAGATAGTTTTGTCAGTTGTGACTAAAAGTAAGACGTCATAATTAAGATGTTTTGTGTCTTCAAAATTTTGCGCTTATAACATATCTTTTTAATATATTATCATTGATTCATTGGTTTATTTCAACGCTAAAATCACCAACCGTAGTCGTAATCTTGCCCAAAAAATGTAACAATACGTTTTAAATCAATTTAAATAAATTTGACGAAAAATACGAGTTTAATAACTCAGATCAGGTGAATTTGGAGCAATTTTTTCCGCTGTTGTGCCGTTGACCGGTACATTAGTGTGCACTTATTGCTTCATAATTTGTGTTAAATTACGACTCCGGAAAATAACTGTATCGCGTCTATTTGTTGCGCAAAGAATTTGGTTAGCTTTGCTTGACTGTTGTACGGAACTTGGGTCTTATATTTTGCTAGCGATTCGTCTCGGCTTCGGCTCGCTTAGGTGTATTATGTATGTATTATACATATTTAAACTTTCTTGAATATCTATGTATTAAAAAATACCGCATTGAGTGGTTGCTTAGTTATAAAGATTTAAGCATACATAGGGATATAGGGACAAAGAAAGGGACTTTGTTTTTCATTATGTAGTGATAAAAAAAGCTAATCTATACTCATAAATAAAGGCGAAAGATTGTGTGTGTGTGAGCATGTATGTTTCTTACTTTTTGATGGCTGGAGCGATTTTAATAAAATTTGGCCTGTCGTGAGGTGACATCTTGGAATAACACATAGGCTATGTTTTACTGCGGGAAATTACACAATTTATTTTCCCTAATAAATAACGGGTAACACCGCGGCGCACAGCTAGTAGCAGGTCATAGTTTCATTTTTGGATTTGCTTAGTGTCTAGAACAAGCTTAAACAAAATATTTTAACACAACATTTATACAGTTTTTATTATTAAAGGTAGATGTGGATATTAAAACGGTGTTAATTATTTATAATTATGAATTGTTATTTCTCAATGTCAAGACTTTTACTGATCGCGTGATTAGCCTCTCTCGTTTAATAAAAACATTATTTTCTGTTTACTTTAAAAGTAAAAAATATGAATTTTTATTACGGATAAATTTTAAATAAATATTATTTCGCCGTGCTTAAGCTACGACTATAATTAAATTGACTATAATTAAATAAGTATAAAAGTATTTAAAAGCTTGTATCAGATTGTACTAGTCACGCGCCTCGGTTTTACTCGTGCAGTTTTCCTTCCCATATCAACACCGGAATAAAGAGTTACCATGTGTTAATCTCGCATCTGATCTACCTGTACGCCAAACTTCAACAAAATCTATTCAGCAGTTTTTGCGTGAAAGAACAACAAAGATGCTTACATCCAAACTCACAAACTTTCGTGTTTATAATTATATCATACTATCCTAAGAACTATGTATTATTATAAATATGAAAGTTTATGTTTGTTTTTCTGTCACGCAAAAACGCCTAGACCGATTTAGTTGAAATTTGGCGTGTACATAGGTGATACCCTGGATTAACACATAGGATACTTTATATCCCGGTATTGCCCCGGGAACGGGAACTACGCGGATAAAACCACGTGGCATAGCTAGTTCGACTGTATAATGCAAATGCATTCGTTGTGATATTTTTGTGTTCTGACGTCATCCAATAGATGCTTTTATTAATATCAGATGCACTTTATAGAGGATATGAGAGAGAGCTTCCGATGAAGATTAAAATAGCTATTTTAAGTGGTTTAAAGGAATTCGTTATGTTGAATTAGTTATAGTTTTAATGACATTTTCAAGCGTTGAGTATTGTATTATATAATATATTATTATTCATTAAATATACACTATTGGGAAGTGAATCATTTAATACTGTTATGAAGATAATGCAAAAGTATTCTTATAGAATAGGAATGATGTGTTAAAGTGGAGATAGTGGTGTTTCTATTTTTCTATTTACTTTTAATTAAATTATTATTTAATATATAATATACTAGCCCGCGACTTCGCCCGCGTAGAAAAGTGACGTTGGGCAGCATTTTTGAAAATGCCTAATCCGCGCCTACGTTCAGCAAGTTCCACGTGATTATTTATATTGCCATAACTTTTTTATTTATCAACTGATTGACATGAATCAAACACTAAATGTTAAGTGAAACTTACCACAATATATCATAGAAAACGCCATCTAGATAGGATGAGCCGTTTCTGAGAATAGCGTGCACAAACAAACAGACAAACAGACAAAAATTCCAAAAATCATTGTTTTGAGTTCTATTGCATTGATAAAGGTCTCCTATAATATTTTTTCTCATATATCTTCCATGTACAGACAGCGACTCGTTACTTTTTATTATATGTAATATGTATTGATTGATGTATTGATATGGTAGATTTATAGATAAAACTTTTTGTATCTAACCTTATTTTGTCTAAGTTTATTATAATACAACGTTTAAAAATAATATCTTACAAAATCCTTTGTCCATATTAAATATTATCACATAACCTATATGACAATGTGCACGCAAAAATGAAATAGGAAATCGGTAATTTTCGGCTAAAATCGTTACAAAGCCATTGTATGGCGAAACAATGAGAAAATAATGGTCTAACACAAAGAAAAATTAGGTAAACCGACGCAATTTGCTCCGAATCTTAGTGCGAGTGTTGCAATGACGTAGTGACGTTATCGTCGATTATCGATATCGATACGTGTATTGGAGATAATTATCGACATCAAAATTTAATTGAACATTATCGAATCTTTGTAAGTATATTTGATACTCAAAAACACACAATGAATTTAGTTGAAGTTTGTTATACAATTTTTATCATAATAATGTTAATACAGGGTTATATGTGTTAAAATAGTCTATTCTATTATCACATACTACATGTTATTGACAAAGATATGAAAATAACAGTCCGTAGTTGATAAAAAAACATTCAAAAATATACAACATCATAGCACAAATAGATAAATAAGAATTCTGAGACAAAAGGACAAAATAAACTTCTTATTAGTAATTTTCAAGCTTCAATACAACCTACCACACTACTTCTACCAATAATATATTATAGTGTCGAGATGATTTGTAATATAGTAAATATTTCATGTCAACTGTAATTGCAAGATTTATGTAATAATTAATGTGTTTTTATTACAGGTAATGATTAACTTTTGAAGTTGTTTTCGACGTGTGAGGTTTGGTCAAGCTTTTTTTACGATTACTTGTCTGGTGACATTTTAAATTATTTTTATTATTTGCACGTTTATACTATGCATGTTAATCTACATAATATAAGACTTTATTTTTAATGCTTTTCCAAGATAGAGTTATTTTGTAAAATAAGCAAGTAAAAATCTATTGCGTCGTTTAAAAAATCTTGTTAAAGAAATTATATTAAAATCGTTGGTGTATAATTATTTTTAAAAATAAATAAAAACAATAAGTCAGAAAGCGGGAAGCGGCTTAGTTTTATACTTCATACCAAGTAACATGATAAATTAAGATATCGATAAACGCAGCACATCCCTACAGTTCAAAGTTGACCTATATATTTAAAAACACGCTTCCTCGTCGATTCACAATCGGCCTACTGTTCGAGAGCTGTGCCGTAACAAGTATTTGGGTCGATGACATCGAGTTTCGGTAACACTGATGTCAAGTGTACAACGTTACGATAACGTTTGTATGTATGTTCATGTTGTATGAATAACATATCATAGTGATACGTATTATAAGATTTATGTATTACGAATGTAAGTTGTAACATACGTGTATTTCATATGTATTAAAGACTATTGAAATTATCCTAGCAGTTAATAATAAACTATTCAGGTTATCACCTATCTATATACTAAATTTCAACTAAATCGGTCCCGCTGTTTTTGCGTGAAAGAATAACAAACATATATTCTCTAAAACTTTCACATTTATAATATTAAGTAGTAGTATAAGATATTTTTTTGTCCCAGTATTGCTTCAAGAAAGGAAATTACGCGACTGAAAACCCAACTATAATAATTGAGTCATACGAGCTTTCAATAGTTAAATTCGATACATTTGTTACTCCACTAAGCTAGTGTATTGGCTAATAAAATATTTAACGGACACAATATGTTACGAAGATAAAGCATAGTAATAAGAAGCGATATCGAATTTCTCTCGATAATATTCCGATGCTGCAACAATGTTAGATAGTTCGAGCACAGTTCAACTTCCATGCACTATATTGTGTGGTTATTTTTAAGAGTCAAAACTTATGTTTAAAATGTAAGTTTTGAACATTTATATATTAAGACTAGCTGTGCCAGCGACTTCGTCTTCGAATTAGTATTTTTGAAAATACCTAACCCGCGCCAACAAACGTTCAGCCAGTTCAACGCGATTCTTTAAATTGCCACAACTTTATTATTTATCAACCGATCGACATGAACTAAACACTAAATGTTAAGTGAAGGTTACCACAATATATCAAACCCCATCTAGATAGGATAAGCCGTTTCTGAAATTAACGTGCACAAACATACAGACAAACAGACAAAAATTCCAAAAATCATTGTTTTAGGTTTTATTGCGTTAATAAAGGTCTCCTATTATATTTTTTCTCATATATCTTCCATGTACAGACAGCGACTCGTTACATTTTTATTACATGTATAGATAGATATATAGATATGTATTAAGTTTGTTGGATGACGCCACTTTGACACACGCTACGGATTTTGTTTTTATTTTGATAATAATGTTTTTATAAGAAGTATTATAGGCTATAATTACCCCAAATCAAACTAAAGGCTTCAAAAAAACAAATACAAATAATTTTATTTTAATTTCATGAATTAACTTTAAGAGTAGAATTTTACTTTTGTCATGAAGCTACCTTGTTCTGACACCTGTCGCCTTCCTGTTACATAGAAATCCTATAGGGTTGCCACATGTTTTTTTCAAAAATTCAACTATTTTAAAGACCTATTTTCAAATAAATTAAAGCTAGTTTGAACGTGCATTGTTCCCTTTTAAATAATACGTCTTCTCACTTCAATTTAAACTAAAATTAAACAGTTAAAGGTCATGGTATGTCTACATTTGTCTTATAAGAGTCTGTAAGGGTAGCTTGTACGTGCTGACACAACGCAGGGAGGTTTTATGTGGTTTAAATCCTATAAAACCTACTGTCACTACCCAGTAATGTTGAGAGTTTTTATTCACAAGGTTATTTGGAGAAAAGTTTATCTTTAAGCTTTCAAAATTATTAAATGGTAACCCTATTGGAACAGAACGGTTAAACAAATACTAAATCGCGTTTTAAATACGTTACAGTAGTTTAATTTATTTCGCATTGTTTTGTTATGGCTTCAGCTTTCTACGTTAGGTAAACTCATCTTGATTTATCTGTTAGTTTTCTTGCAATATTTTAAGAATTTTCTCTTTACTCTCTCTGTAGTATGTAACTTATTTTCTAGGATTTATTAACAGTTAACTAGAAATATATAATAGGGGACACCTGTAGTTTAAAAATTACTAAATATATTAAAGGTTTTCTCTTCTTATAACGACATTTTTAGGGAATATACTTTTGAACTCGACTATACATAAGTAGACTATAAAATGGTAACCAGAAACTTGACTATGACAACTCGAAACGAACCTACACATACCAACAATTTCAATCGTCATGGCATTGCAAATTAAGTATGTACCATCGGTTCGAAAATCAGTTACTACAGAAGAAAAACGGCAATAAGCTTCGACATAAGAATTACTATTAGCCTTTTATCATTTTAAAGATTCCATCTACCGCACTGTCGTAACCAAATAATTTATAATATTCGAGATAAAAATCTCAAGTCACGTTGTATCACTAATACTGATTTATGAGGTTATTACATAATGCCTAGTTTGTGTAAACAGAAATCGGTAACCTCCAAAGTCATCGGTTACAATAACACGATTGGCCAAAACCATTGGTTAGGATCAGAGCTGTTCAAGTTAAGG
>JADANM010003353.1:5999626-6017090 GCA_026213755.1 Eurema hecabe
GGACTATAAAATATAATACAACTTTTGTACATATAACTATTAACCAGTATATAATTATTAACTATTTTGTACATACAACTATTAACCAGAATACAACAACATCATAACTATTAACCAGAGCCTACTAATATAGTCTATAAAACAACTTTTGCAAATGACAAAGCAAATGCTCGAGAGATTTCAAATATTCGTTCTAGTATTTATTTGTTCGTCATCAAGATCCAACCAAGAGAAATAAACACAGAATTATCTCCATATTGTTCAATTGTTTATTTTACATATAAGAGCAACAAGCCATCTACAGAAATAGATTCTCATGTGTGGCCATACTGATTTAGATGTTTGTTCTGAACTTAAAACCGCTTATAAAAATAGCGTCAAGCGTGATTTTAGTTGGTATTAACTGGTGATGGATTTATCGTTCTTGGATGTATAATATTTTTTTGGGTGTTATTTTAGATATTGTTATGTTATAGTTTGAGTATCTTTTTTTTAATTAGGACTAACAAATATAAAAGGAAAATAGTAGTAATTTGTGCATATAATATGGATGCTTCGTACACAGAGTAAGAAGCATCTATATATTCATCTATTTATACGTAAAATTACAAAATAGTTTTCGATGAGTTTTGGCATACAAGTTGGCTCTGAAGTAACATATTAGATAGTTTTTAATAAGACATTCTAGAAAGGATAGAAACGCGGAAAAAACCACGGGAAGCGGCTAGTTTACGACTATAATAAGGAGCTCTTCTAATACAATTTACTCCGCTTCGTAATGAATCGTAGAAAGAACAACGAAATTCCTTTCGAAAAACATTAAATCAAATACGTAATTATTTTCGACTTGATCATTACCATAAATGACTTCGATACACTAAACGAGGTACGACACAAAAACAACGCATTAATATCGACGTATCCACTTAAGTCGGTAAATAGAAAGTAAATTACAGATTTGATTAAATTAGCCGTCGGGTACCGACAGCATTTCTAATGACCTTCGATAAATACGATATTACATCCCTGTCGCAGTGCCAGCCAGCATGGGGTCTAAGGCACAAGTGGTTTGGGTTACTGGTGTTATACAGGCTGGTAGAATAGCTAGCAAACTTTATAATTTCGTAAACAAAATTAGGAACTAAAAAGCTTGCCAATTTAAGGTCAAATGCTACTAGAAAGTAAACGATACTATTCTCGAATGGTCTAGTTACAAAAAAGTAAAAATAATTAAAATGTTTTTTTTTATTTGCGGTAGTGTTTTTTACAAATTAGCAAATAAACTAATAATAGACAAGAAATTAAAAAGAAAGAAAACCTATTTAAGAGGACTATTTCATTACTACACTTTTATACCATGACCTATATGAAACATGTTTAACAAATGCTTAAAGAAAGTTCTAGACAAAAACCTGCTTTTTGTTATCAAATGGTAAAAATACTAAAAGATTCTATCAGTTTCATGCGAATAAAAGTGTAATATGAATATTGCGCTTACGATAATTTAACATGTTTGAATCCATTATTCGAAAAAGCTTATTTATTATCTCCTTTCTCAATCATCGTTGAATTCATTAGAAATAAAAAAATAATAATTAATGATTGTAATGTTACCTTCAAAAACTGGTAAAGTAATATCAAATGTTGTCAATTTTGAATGTCTGTGTGTCCCTTGTTCGTCTTAGGTGTTATAAAATATATCCTCTTTCTTAGAGCAGTCCTTTACTAATAGTTGGTAGTCTTTTGATTCCGACTATAAAACGATAATAAGTGAAACTTATAGTTTAAATATAATTAATATGCAAAGTATCTTTGAATTTTTCTTGAGTTTCTTAGATTACGGCATTAGTTATGGTTTGTTTACAACTAAGATAATAATTTTATTTTAGTTATTCTTTGAATATAATAAGTATAAGATTCGTGGTCACGCATTTTATTATGCTTCTAGTCAAATTAAAATAACGTTAGATATACTCTGTAACATTGTCTTAATTTTAATTAATTAATTTGAATACTGGACTTAAAAGATGGATAATGTTTAACGCATTGTCTATGTATGTGTTTGTATACTCGACTGCCTAAACTATAGATTTAATTGCATGAGGAATGATAACAATAAATTTGTAACGACTGCTAAGTGTCAAGTTATGCATCGCGCTTATGATATTTGTTCCAGACAACATATATACTACTTCTCATTCTTCGACATTAAACCATTGGAGCCTAACGGCTCAGACAGTGGTATGGTCGACTTCAGTCGACTGGTCGTTCGATCGTCTCTTTGGTTAAGAAGAAGATTATTTCTTGCACGATTGAATACTACCCTTCTGGACCTATACGCTTAAATATTATAGGATTAATAAATGTAACGAAACATAGCCTTCACTAAACTTAAATATCTGTCTATTTTATTTTTGTGCAATATTTTAATTTATAATATGAATAATAAAGACGATTATACGCCTGTCATTAAACGATGAGACCGAAATATTTTTCTAATTCAATTGGCTACATCTAAGTAAAACATTACGTGTGGTACGCCGCAGGGGAGCTGTCTTGGTCACAACTTATTTATTACCTTCATTAATGCTGAGTTCTCCTAATTATACACTTTAGTGAACGCTTATTACGATTTATGTAAGACAATAAATATCTTAGTATCTTTTTGTTTTAGTTTTGAAGGATTAGAAAATGACTCTTATGAACAGCCGTTATTGTTATAAAAATAAACTTGTGTGACAGGAATATAAAAATGTATACTTTTGGTTATTTATTCAATGAGGTCATGTATAATTTTAAATATTTATATTTGTAATATTAAGTATTATAAGTATCTACTGAATAAATAGAATAATTGTCGAGTCATGTTATGATATTCATTTATAAATTATGAACATCTATTCGATAAGCTTAAGATTTATTTAATATAGGTATATATGAAATTTAAATAGACTATTTGCTGTTGTGTTTATACAACAAAATTTTATTAAATTCAAAATCTGCGTTAATTTTGTACTGGCAAATTTTAAAGTACTCTGATGATTTTTTTTTAAATGCTTTTTACCAAAAACGTTTACGCGTTGTGCATTCATAACGATGAATGAAATCTTCTACTTGTTGAGATATATGTCATCCTTTTCTGACTTACAGCGTCAGTATGTCTGTCCTTTTCTTACATTTCCGCTACGGATATGGGCTTCCTCAATCTCTTCAGATAATTTCAACGTTGGATATTTATGGATTTAGCGGTGAACTTATTTCTTTTATATAGGAAACATAATATTTAATAGATTTCCTTTATGTACACAAAGGCATAAAAGTACAGTTTGTTATACAATTGTTTTTACTTAGTAATTAAGGTTATTTGATAACACTTTATTCGTATCAAAATGATAAAGGTGAATGTACTCTAACATCGGCAAATTTGTCTAATAAAGTGGAAATAATGCCATTTGCTTAATATTATCTTCAGAATGAACATGACTGTGGAAAACTTTATTACTACTCATTTGTATAATTATTCTAATTTACTCCATTCACTTTGAGTTTCTAGTTTCTGTTAGTTGCTAATGTCTCAAACTCTTTAACATTACTTTTAATAAGAAAATGTTCAATTTTCAGCTATCTCAATATTGTTCTATGAACGTTACAATTTGTCAAATGATCTATTTTTTATAAGCACCTGGTTCATATGATCCTTATCCTTAACAACATCTGTTCGGTCGATCCATTGACCCATACATCGCACCTTCACTAAACAATCGACCTTGAAAAAAAAGGACTAAAACCACACCTTTCCTTTTCTGATTATCCATATCATATTAACGGTCCATTGCATTTGCTTAGCGATTTTCGACTTTGTACCCATGTTATTTTGGTTCAACATCAAGTTAATGGTCAGAGAGATTCGTTCGGGCGCCTGTAGGCACGCGAGCTAAAAAGCCATCTGCCACCCAATTAGGACCTTTGATACAGAGCCGTCTTGTCCTGTGTTTGTTTTTCCTTTATTGTTCCGTGAATAGAGTTTTTAAACAAGAATATTCATTCAGATAAGATCACAGAGGCCTTTCACGGGGTAATAAATATTTCTTCGCTTCAATAGAAATAAAAGTACTAGGCTTTTAATTGCATTGCGATTTGAAGTTCACGCAGCAGCTGTTTGTTTGTTGGTTGGAATTAGATCTTTATTGGTTTGGAAATAGATATCAATTTAGATTAATGTAGACAGATTAAGAGATACCAACTGCGTTGAGTTAAATACGTGACACCAACATCTGCTCTTTGCATAATAATAAATAATCCGCACGCTTTGAAGTAATCAAGTAATAGTTATATAAAATGTTCAATGTTATGGATTAAGTACATAATTATTCAGACTTGGTATGTTAATCGAGTGTCTGTAAGACGTATTGACTTTAACATTAATGCAATAAAAGTCAAATGAAAGATCTATCGTCTTTCAATGCTCATGACTTATCAATCGAAATTCTACATTAATATTTTTCCTTTGATTCATTTTATGTATCTATTTATATTGTTATTTCTAGATAGAAGCATTTTATATTTGATTTCGTCATCATACGTCATCGTCATATAATGAGGTATCTACTAAGTGTGAAGGTAATAGTAGTTCTATTATAAAATAACTTCAAGTGATATAAAATATAATGTTCCCTACCATAACTGAACAGTACACGACCAAGACGACATGACCTATGCGTTAGTGCGTAGGCTTAAGCCATTGTCTAGCGGCCTATTTAACAAAATGCTTACATTAGAGCCCTTTAGGAGTTATCAGGGCGTAACCAACAATGCTACATCGATGTGTTATCGCGACGAATGTAATCGTTTTGTTAGCGTGGGCGATGTACAGTGCCGAACTAGAACTACAGCAAGTTAAGCAATTATTAAGGGCACGACGATTTTAAGAGCAATAGAAACTAAAAAAATGACTGAAAAATTTGTTTGGTTTGAGTATTTGTTTGTAATGTTTACTGCATTACATCTTATAATTACAACTACCTTATACATTTTAATGTGTTTGGTGGATGGATGTCTAACTTATGTAGCACTAGCTGCTACCCACGACTCCGTCCGAGTGGACTTTCATATAAACTTTACCCTCTCCCTTTTAACACTTTTTCCCAGTTAATAAGCCTATGTTCTTTCTCAGGCTCTAGACCATCTGTGTACCAAGTTTCGTTCTATTCGGTTTAGTACTTTTAGCGTGATGGAAAGATATACAGACAGACAGACAGAGTTACATTCGCATTTATAATATTAGTATGGATATGCTAAGCAGGTACGTATTTAGAAACATAATCGTTTATATGTAATATTTACTCAAAATATGAAGGATAGAGGGTCAAGAATGAGACCTGCTTTGAACATTAAAATATCTATCTTATATTTCTCATATATGAGTGTTTTGCCGAAACGCATGTAGATAATGCACCAAATTATAACATCCTTTTCTGTGCCTTATTATTATCAGAACAAGGTTCAAAATGAATCAAAAATAGCATCAGATATATCGTATTACACTCCGGCACTGTCATTTTGTAATGCAACTAACGATTTAGTGCTTTCACAGTTGAATTTATTTTCGTCACGTAAATCGTTGGATGGCGTGAAATATTGCATTTGACTTGTATTCTGTTATGTTAGTTATAACATACTGGTTAGTGTGCGCAATGTATGGTGAATTCTTAAATCTAACTAAGATGAAGGCAAAGTAAAGTTTTCTATTTGTTTAATATTAAGGTTTATAAGTGTATTTGATTCCACTACTGGTCAAGAGGTGGCGCTTTTGCAAGCTGAATCACGCTTTAACTTCTCTGTTTGCATGATATATAAGTGCTATTGATTTATAAAAGATGTTGGTGAACCTGAACGCGTGTTTTACTATGTGTACGACGCGATAGTATTGCTGAATTGATATTAATGAGGTTGGTAACAATAGATTCTTAATAATGGCAATCGCAATATCTGTGCTTATTCACCTTTTGTGATCTAAGTTTTGTCTTAAACCGTAAATAGGGATTACTTAAATGAATTTATTAATATAAATTTTATCCATATAACAATTAATATTAAATTGAAAATTCAAAGTCAAAGAATTACGTGTAAAATTTAAATCTTAATGAAGTGTGTATTTATATAAGTGTCAGAACAAATAAAGCTCGCGTTTCGTAACCAAATATTGAATCAATGTTAAAGATGAATGATGTACCTATGGATTTTGTTATCGATATCGATATTATAATTAATAAGAAAGTTTGTTATTATGTATCAATAGCTCCAAGTGTTTAAATGTGACTTGATAATAAAACCCAACAAATGAAAAATCTGGTCGAGAAATACCTGGGCATTAAATTTAAAACATCATACAACTTTTCCAAAATTTGCACTACGCTATGATCATGGTGGATACTGTCAGATGTTTCAGATTTCAGATATGCCTAAGTCTTTTATAAGTATTTATTGGCGTAAATCGCGTTATTTCTGAGTTACAGGAGATAAACATCTTGTTGACGGGGCTATGAAAGAGTCCGTTAGAGTACCCGTGACTCCGTCTTAACGCGGGACAGTGGGACACCAAGGGGTTTTAATCGGTTTGAGTCCGACATTACCTCCTTTTTCCTCCCGAGATTGTAGGTACGATTGAGCATTTCCAGATGGAGAAAAATGAAAAACATTATGGAACATTTTTCCATGTAAAAATAAAAAATATACATCGACGTCCTCGCAACCCTATGTTTATTTATACCTACAATCTACATGTCAGCGTGAATTTTGCGAAAATTACTCAAGCCAAGCTAAAATCGAATTAGGCAGGGTTCGCGGTTCGTTATATCTCTTCAAGTAACGCTCTTAAGCAAATTAATCCCTTAACCCGTCACCATAATAGAATTATCACAGTTGATGACGTCATTTCATATAAAAAATCTAATAGAAATTGTTTCGACAGCAGTTGAGTGGTTTTAAAGGACTAGGCACACAAGACTTGAACCAGATAAAACGCCTTAAAAATTCCTCATCATCCTTTACGAAAGAGTAACAGTAGAATTTTAAAAATACATTTTGACGACCGCTTGGCGCAATAGTAACACAACTGCTTTCGGAACGAAGGGAATTTTGCTGGGGCCTGGGTGTTGCTATGTATTATATGTATATTGTATGTATTTACAAAAGAAAAGTATGTATATGCAATTTATTCCGTTATCTAGTTGCCATAACACAAGCTTCGGCTTAGCTTGGAACAAGATGGCGCTGTGTATAAAATCCTGAAAATATTTATTTATTTATTTTTCAAAATTTTGGACAATTAAACCAACGTTTCAAATTTATAAAGTGGGGGTATACCTATGATCCCTGAGTTTCTACTCCTTATATTTAAGCCATTGCTTACTAAAAAAAATGGTTACCTTATTACTGGAACTCTTAGAAATAAGTCTAAATAACACACTCGTTGTATTATGAGTAACCACGGTATTTCGCACGTAAACTGTCATCGAACAGGAAGTAATTATTAAGGTGTCCATTATTGTAACCACGGGGAGGCATTGAGGTTTACCCGACGTCTTATAAGGAGTAAGACGTAGCGAATCTCATATAAAACACATTATTAGTCTTTATTAGGGATTGTAATATTAATTGAAGATTAGATTCTAGCATATTCAATAGGGAACAAAGTTGTATACACAATTAAGAGCAGCACAATATGTTAATTTATGTAGTTTAATGTATATATCTATTGTGTAAGGTTTTCAGTCTATCTAAATAAAAATTTAAAAAAAATTAAAAAAATAAAAAAAATTCTTGCTAACATGTACATGACAAACAAGTAAAAAATATAATCTATGCCTTGTATGAAAGTGGAGTCCAAAATGTAATTTGAGCTGGCTATAAACCATATCTTCCAGCAACGATAATATCTTGTACCTTGTATTTATTTTATAAATATATAATTATATTATAATACCCAGTATGTGTAATGTGTATGCATGTATAATATGTTAATAATAATTATTATTTTGCTTGAATGATAAGTGTCTAACCGCCAAATACTCATACGCAAATCAAATTGTTGAATGTCATAGGCTATTAATTATTATATAAAAAAAGATTGTTAACATTGTGCCCAACTAAGTGGGCACGGATCCGCTAGTTTTTTTTATATATAAATTTGTGTGCATGTCGTGGACGCCTATAAGTGTGGCTGCATTCTATTCCATTATATAAATATATTATTATTGTAATTGTTGAACGAATGTACGCCATGTTGGCGTTCCTAAAATAAATAAATTTAACGCCTCAAGTTTAGTAATTTTTACAGATATGTTAACGAACTGTCAAATCGGACCGATTTGATTTGTACTTACATTTGAATAGTGTTTCAGTATTCCGGTATTAGATTCCTATAGAGCACACAAAAATTTTTACTAAGTTATTTATCGGTAATCTTATCGCTTGTACCACAACAACGGAAGCCGAAACGATCCATTGTTCGCCGTAGATTCTGCTCATAGAAATATATTGATTCTGAGCGTCAATTCGACATTATTTCAAACAAATGCCTTTCCATTTGTTGATTGTGAAACTGGTGGGTCAGTACGGCCATGGCTTCGTGCCCACATTGCTTGTGTCACTATATAGTATATACTACGCTATACACCTACTATACTAAAAAGTATTTACTTTGCTATTTAGGCCAGTGAAGAACGTACCTAACAAAGAAAAAATAATTTAAATAAAAAAAAAATTATCGAATTATTATACAGTCATAATCAAAGTCAAAGTCAAAGTCAAGGGAAAATTCAACTGTCCGGATATAGTCAAATAATGCAACTGACCTAAAATACTGTTAGCTGTATCAATAATAAATTTAAAGGATATTTAAATACATTACCTCACCTTCCAAAGTCAGTTAAAACATATAGATCTCTATTTAATGACCTCTCAACCATTTTATTACGATTTCTAAACTGATGACTAACTGTGATAGTTAGATTTTGATTAGAATAAGGTATTAAAATAGATTAGCAATTATTCCAAGCATTTACATCGCTTTGATTACGGTACATTTATATGGGTTTCGTTGCTTATACTCATGATATACTATTATGATATACCGCACTCCTGTTTAAATTTATAATGACTTCATATACCAATACGAGATACATAGAATAATAACACCTAGAACAGCCATATAAGCACTAAAAGTGAAGACATTTCAAAATAGACAATTTTGTCTACTTACGTACATCATTGCAGCGTTATATCGCACCATAACAATTTTTCCACATTTATATGGTAAATTTCTTATAGAAGTAACATCGGTGGGTTTGTGTGCGTGTCATCGATTATAAGAACTGCTGCTCGTCTCACCACTTCATAGTATAAAAAAATATCACAGTCCATACTCCTATCCGCTGTGGTAAGACAGAAAATATTTATGAAAACCTTTTACAAGTGCTTATGGGCGTTAGAAGTCAAGTCACTCTTCATTATCAAGCAAGTAAGACACCATAACTTTTCCCTAAAAGACCAGCGACATTAGAATACGCAATCATGGACGATGCTGAAGAGTTACCATCAGATGACTTTCATGTAAAATTATCGAGCAATAATACTAGATCTTATATATCCTATCTATCTATACATATAATAAAAACGTAACGAGTCGCTGTCTGTACATGGAAGATATATGAGAAAAAATATTATAGGAGACCTTTATTAACGCAATAGAACCCAAAACAATGATTAACATTTAGCGTTTAATTTATGTCAATCAGTTGATAAATAAAATAGTTATGGCAATTTAAAGAATCACGTTGAACTTGCTGAACGTTTGTTGGCGCGGGTTAGGCATCTTTAAAAATGCTGCGATTTTCTACGCGGACGAAGTCGCTGGCACAGCTAGTACAATAATAGTAAGCAAGCTACGAAGTTATGAGTTCATTTTCTAACACAATAAATTCGCCTTATAATTAATCACACGTAGGAGGCGAACGCAGTACTAACCGTAACAGTTATCGTTAAAAATACAATTGTAGTTTACTTAATGTTTTACTTCTAACCAAAAAAGGAATATCTGAATAGAAGCTCAAATGCAATGCTGTTTACTAATGTTCAGATTTGAAGATAAAACGTCGGAATATTGTCATAAATGCATTACAAGGTTGATTCTATTAGTGGGTATAGCGAGTAGAATTGTTGTATTGAACATCGTGAGAACTGTTCAATATCTAGTTATCTTCTTATAAAAACTAACCAAGTTTTGCGTATGTAGTTTTCGTTCCCATGGGAGTACCAGGATAAATCCTTATCCTCTATGTTTACGTCTACTACATGCGTGCCAAATTTTAAGCGTCTACCCTAAGCGGTTTAGATTTTTCATACAAAAGGATTTTCCCGCTGATTCCCGTTCTCGATTGAATTTCGGGAATTCCTTTCTTAGTGCACCTTTACGGTACCTTAGCTACGTCCCTTCTAAATTTCAAGTGCCTATGTTTAGCCGTTTAGGCTGTGCGTTGATATGTCAGTCAGTCAGTCAGTTTCGCCTTTTATATATATGGAAGATAGATTAAGGACTTTGGACCATGAACCATATTCTTATTTTATTGGATATGGCAATGGTACCTATTACCTATAGCAGTCATTGTACGAAGATCTTTTAAAATTATGTTTGCTTAAACTAATTAGTTAAGAACAAATACGTCTGAATGTTTAGGAACATTATTTGTTTTAGTAATTCAAACGTCTGAAGATCCTAAGACTGGAAAGATTTCGTAAGACGATATTTGTTTGAGGACTTCTATTTGTTTTGCGAAAAAGCTTCGTCAACAAAGAAAATAAAGACCTTATGTGGTTGCACTTAGAAGAAAGAGAAATAGCCATAATATTTAAATCTAATATCTAATAGCTCAGAGCTAAGTTGGAATAGATAGCAATTCTTCTAAACCTATAAGATTTTAAGAAATTAGCCATTTTATAATAAACTAGCCGCTCGTATGTATTATGCATATGAACCTTCCTCTTGAGTGAGAAACTCAATCTATCTATTAAAAAAACCGCATGAGAATCGGTTGCTTAGTTTTAAAGATTTAAGCATGCATATGGTTAAAGGGATAGAACATTTTGTTTTATGCTATGAAGTGATAGTGATGCTAAGGTAACTCTATTTCTATCTACAACATTTAATACCTAAAAAACTGTAGATATTTTCATGAAATTAAAAAACACATATTATACAAATTGAGAGATAAATTGTACCTACCTATGAATGTGACGTAGTAATAATAGAGTCATTCGTTTAACATTTTGACGATGAATGAACATTACCGGAAAGGTAGGCTTATTTTGTAGTTCCTTCATATGTTCATTGTCACTTGTATGGTAAGAAACTCATTTAAATGAACATAAGCATACAAAGATGACAGCAATTAGTCTACTAAAGCCTTTCGCCTTTCGTGGACATATTTCCTCGTATGGAAGTTAATTTCTTTGTTTTCTTTTAAGTGCATAGATATATAGTGTATCTTTGAAATACATAGATGTATGTGCCTTAATATTATTTACTTGTGTGGTGATATGAATAAAACAGATGCAGAACAGTAATTTTCTTAAAGTTTTAGTGGTGTCAAAGATATTTGATTTTTGACTATAATTGCGATAGTAGGTACTTACTATTCTTATAATAAGAAAGAGTGATTAATGTTATTTCATCGCTTTTTGAAGCAAAATATCTACTTTTGGTATTTCCCTTCCTAGGTAAGTAAATTTTAAACACGTCTAATAGAAACCTATTCAATTTTTAAGTTGTGATTTTGATTAAATTTTAATTATTTCTTCATCAGGTTTGCAGTTTAAAAGCTGCATTATATATTTAGTAAAACAATATAAATTACGCAGCTAAAAATATTTAGAATATTCTAGAATTCATATCTGTATACAAATGAGTAATTTGGTTACAGAGTCTATGAATCATGGCTTCAGTTTGTTTATCTAACTGTCTGAAGAAAGCTCTTTAATATTTAAATATATTTCTGAGAAACTTCTTAGGCGTAATTAAATTTCTGTTCAATGTTCGTGAATTATATTAGGAGCTCGGATTACGTATATTTAGTATTTACAGCTTTCTGTTGTTGTTGTTGTTGTAAGACCTAGTTTTTCAATTGTAGCATTATTGCGCATTATGTGGTATAACGTTAAATAATTTAACAAAATCTTTCTTCATTCAAATGTCGAGAATTCTCGAGTAGTGCTTTAGCTCGATGACGAGCGAAACGAGAAAAACGCGGGGCACAGCTAGTTATAAAATAATTATTCAAAGTATATACGGTCAATTGAAAAGAACCTTCTCCTTTTTTTGAAGTCGATTAATAAAGAAACATTTACCGTGATATGACGCAATCTTGTCCAGTGGGTTGGTGACTATTTGGCACAATCATATATTCAAATGCATTGGCCAACGATGGAGTTGATTAGCTGTGTCGCTCACCTTGACATGTTTGTTTGTTTGTGTGTCGATAACGTCACTTTATAGACATTACCTATCCGCGACGTCGCTAGTTTATGTATTTATGATTCGATTAAGGATTTTTAATCATTTTTGAATAGGTAAAATCGTAAGGTTTTTAGAACTATCTATACTAGAACTATCTGCTATCATAATAATTATGGTGTTGATGACTTTAGGTATTTTATGTAAACTAATGATGACCTGCGACTTCAACTGCGTAAAAGCAAGTTCGGTTTTATTACATTTCAATTCAGAAAGAAACTTAAGAAGGCAAAGTTTATTAAAATCGGTATAGTAGTTCACGAACGTACAAACGGTGTAACCAATTCGACTTGATTTTATCACTGCTACTTCTGCCTGGACACTTACCCGTAATCTTAACTTAAACCGTAACTTGAGATTGTCAAATTAAGTAGCCTTCAAAAGAATCATCAATAACTAAAGTTACTACATTCAAAATTAAAAAAAACTTGTAATTTCATGTACAGTTTATAAATAATAAATCAATAATTTATTCAAGAAATAAGTGTCGATAGAAATTAACATCTACATTTCTACTAGGATCAAAGTTGACCAATCATATGCTTTACTAAATACAAGTGTTTAAAGGCGATTAATGTTAGAGTTTTTCTTTAAATTAAGAGCTAAAGAGCTAAAAAGCTTAATTACACTGAAGGAGTTTGCATAGAAATTGTAATCAGAAGGCGTACGGAAGACAAGTCATTCATATGAATAATTTCAGACGTGCAAAAGTTCTAAATACTTCTGCAACATAGATACCAACAACCAATTAAAGTATCCAATTTTAAAGATTAAACACAACAAAACGGCATATCAACGTACCAACCTATCGTTTCTCAGAAAGAAATTTCAGAGAAAGTGAAAGATTCATCAAAAATTGATTTTTATTGCCTCCAATAATATCATGCAGGTAATTTTCTACAGATTTCTTACGCTCCCGTTAATACGTAATGACGTGTATGAGTTTATTGATTTATGATAATTTAAAACGGCCGTGTAATTTGGGAATGTAAATTTTTCAATAATGTTCGTTTATCGAATGGTTTTGCGGTGATGTTTGGATGGAAAACTGTTTATTTCGTACATCGGTGATTAAATATATATAAATTAAACGTTAATAAGTATTATTTTTACATCAATATGTAATCAATGGTATTTGTTTCAACTAATTGGATACATCTATTGTTTTTTTTAAGAAGTTAGTCATTATTTGTTTTAGGAGCCAATGAAAATCAGCGTTGGAGCTGAGAATGCCATTCCTCTAAAGTAACACTGTATTTTTTCTGTCTCCTACCTGTGTTTGTTATTTGTTTACTTGTCAATTGTGTATTTTTATACTTATTTTTCTAATATGCTCTGGAATATATGTTTCTTTCTTTCTTTCTAATTGAATAAAAGATCATTGTTTATTGACCTTTAGCTACTAAATATTTATTTTAAATATTTTTTACCATACAATGTTGTTTATCTTTACGTAGTATGTATAACTGGTTATAGTTTATTTCACAAACATAGATCCTTGAGGAAATTGTAATTAAGTGAAAAAGTAGTACCTTCTAGTTAAAATTTGATATCCTGTCTACTAATATTACAAATGTGAAGGTTTATGAGAGTGTATGTATGGATGTATGTTTGTAATTATTTCACACAAAAACGGCTGGACCAATTAAGTTGAAATTTGGTATGTAGATAGGTAATACCCTGTATTAACAAATGTCATCCCTGCATTGTTCATAGAACGGGAACTATGCGGGTAAAACCGCGGGAAACAATAACTAGTATAATATAAAGCCTCAACAATATCAAATTACAAATTCGAAAAGCAATTCGACTTCGAACGACTGAAATACGCACAAATAAACAATTCAAGAATGAAGCATTTCAAAAACAAGCCGTCATCTAGAAACTAAAATATTCAAAGGATTACTGCAAATAATGGAATCTTAGATGATGATTTCATTAAAATTGTACAATAGCTATTCATACTGTACTTTTAGATTATATTTGCTTAAAACAAGTAAGACGGCTAACTTTAAAATGATTGGAAGTGATGACTCGTGATATAGCCTGTTTTATTAACCGTTTATTTTAGCGTGATGTTATATAGCCTATAGCGACCCGGCTTCGCTCGCATATATTATTCATGTGATATACTATATTTTATGTTGGATCAAGCTGCACGCAAATTTAATTTAAAATCGGTTCAGTAGCTTAGGAGTTATAACCTGACATAGCCAGTTACAATTTTATATTAATACTTAAACTTAGAATTTGGTGAAGATATTTTTTTTAGTCTGAGACTTAAAGCTACGACTTTCTCACAGCAAATCGCATTTTATTAGAGACTAGCTGTTCCCCATGCTTTAACCCGCGTAGTTTCTGTTCCCGGGGCAATACCGGGATATAAAGTATCCTATGTTTTAATCCAAGGTATCATCAATCTACATACCAAATTTCAACTAAATTGGTTTAGCCGTTTTGCCGCGAAAAGAAGACAAACAGACATACTTTCCCATTTATAATATTAGTATGGACAGCATTGCGTTTTGCTCGATAAGCGGGAGTACCGAATGTCCATAATCCACCTGCTGTAGACAATATAAGACATTTTCATTGTGACGACCGCTTGGTGCAGTGGTAGCAAAACTGCTTTGTGCGCGAAGGGTCCTAGGTCGATTCCCACACCGGACAAATATATTTGTATTTTACATTTGTATTTTTCTGGGGTCTGGGTGTTGCTATGTATTGTACGTATGTATTTACAAAATAAAAGTATGTACTATGTATATGTAATTTAATCCGTTATCTAGTCAGTGCCATAACACAACCTTCTGCTTAGCTTGGAACTAGATGGCGCTGTGTATAAATGTCCTGAAATATTATTATGGCGATATTACCATACCCGAAAATTGTACTATTGAAAGTCGTGTTAATGATGGAAATAACACAGCTTTATCAAACTTACACAATGCATTTAATTGGAAATAAAACCATAATAAGCTGATGTCGGATCCTTAAAATTATCACCAAAATGTACGATAAATCCTTACTTTCACAGACTCTGGTAATTGTGCATAAACAATGTTGCCAAGTAAAAAACAAAAGCGCCGCTTGAGGTTATTCATATGACATGTTTTGATTATGGCAATTCCTTTGTTATCTGTGGTAGTGTATTTTTAACCTAGAATAAATTAATGACTATTAAATTTTGTGGAAAAATAATCTAATGACTAGAAATAATTTATAATTTGAAATAGGGGTTTAAAATTGGTAATTAAGTAGGTTATTCATTTAGTATTTCCAAATAGGAATATACAAAAAATATGAATGGAATTTGAACCAGTTAAACTACGTCGTAACACACTAGTAAACTATAAAACCAATCTTAATATATATAAATTACGTGTCACGTTGTTTGTCCGCGATGGACTCCTAAACTACTGAACCGATTTTCAATAAAAATTTGCTCACCGTTTGCAGATCCATCTAACTTAAAAGATAGTATATTATATGAATAATATACGCGAGCGAAGCCGGGGCGAGGCGCTAGTAAAAATTAAAATAATCAAATAATTTTATCCATACAATATGAAAGCACCACATCATCATGTGCGGTCCTCTCTTAAGCCGCATAAAACAACCGAAATTAAGTTATTAACCGATGCAAATGAAGAGATATGGTAATTCAGGCGTCTACGTACCGTAAATCTGAATTGAAATACTTACATACAACTATATACCTTAAGTCTGAGGAATAGGGAACTTAATTCCGTGAAGGTAATAAAGAGAAATGCTTTGTCTGAATTATTTATGGTGATACTGAATGCGACGCAGTTTTTTCATGTCAACAGTCGATCAATAGTTCTCAGTAATTGATGATTCGTTGGTAATATGTCATTTAAGTTTAATATGAAATGTTAAAAGGAAGCCTCGATTTTTTTTAACAAATATTGACGAAATAGTTATGAAAAGAGAACGAAAGATAATAATTTTTTTTTTAATTGTTATACTCATACACTTAAATATTGACAAGTTAGAGTTAGAATGCACACTGAGGTTCCGTTACTAATAATAGCATGGTTGAATATTTGATTTTTGTCTCTTTTCCTATCTTTATGTGAAATTTCGTCATTTCAGGCTAAGGGATACCTAATTTCCCATAACGTTCTTCTCGAAATACATACGTTTATTGTAGCAAGACTAACTGTTATATTATTTTGTTACATATGATTTTTTAAATTAAAATTTCGTAATTTTAGACTAGAGATATTTATGCATTTTTAATATCAAGAATCGACGAACGTATAGTGCGCGTCATTTATGTTTAGCGCTGGACGAGAATAGCTGCGCATCGGTAGAATCGCGCTCGTAATTGACGTATTGGTGCGAGAAAGACAACACGACTGGGACAACCAATCAACGCGCGCGCACCCGACCCGTTCAGAGCTAAAGATTCGTGACGCGTACTATACATCGAACAAATTGATCCTACGTTTGTTGCATTTTAATTCTCGATTACGGAACCCTAAAAACGATTTCGTAATCCGTGTCTAACGGTTAAATAAATAACAGATCACAGATAACCGAATCTATTTAACACCGTCGATTATTCGGCCGTGAACTTGAAACTTTTAACAATGAAATTCGATAAAATATCACCGCGAGAAATCGTTATGAAATCTTCACGTCACTATTGTAACGATTGCGTCAACAGTGATGTACAGTCGATTACGAGAGTCAGTGAACAACATTGATATCTATACTAATATATAAAGCTGAAGAGTTTGTTTGTTTGTTTGTTTGAACGCGCTAATCTCAGGATCTACTGGTTCGAATTGAAAAATTCTTTTTTTATTGGATTGACCATTTATCGAGGAAGGCTTTAGGCTATATAACATCACGCTGCGACTAATAGGA
>JADANM010003353.1:6036263-6052092 GCA_026213755.1 Eurema hecabe
TAGTATGGTGTGGGTTTGAAGTTATTTTAATTGATCGTTATTTTAGGAATTTAAAAATTTATTACATTACATTTAGAGTAATTAACTGTTAGATATAGAGTTAGTTGTAAGGCTTTTCTTATGAGGATTTTTCTGCCACACCTTTACTTGGGTGTTGTTAAGAAATAAAATTATAAACCTACTAATCGCTCATTGAACTTTCGACCTGTATGGTATCGTACCCATGGCCTGAAGGGCACTTTAGCCAGCGTGATTACTGGGCTATAATGAGTCTTAACAACTTATGACTCAACGTGGGGAGCGTCAATGTAGTGCACCCCTGCCCGGAGCAAAGTTCTGAGTAGCACTACATTGGTTATGGGCTGGCGTTTCTCTAACCATCCAGCTCGTCTCACCACTTCATGTGTAAAAATAATCATACCCATGGTAGTACCGAGATAAAAACAATTCAGCAGTTTTTGCATCAGTGTCACAATCCAGACATAGTATAAGTATCATTAAGTATTAGACATAGCCTGTCTTCTGTCTGTCTGTCTGTATGTTCTATGCTTAAATATTTAAAACTACGCAACCGATTTGCTTGTTGTTTTTTTTTATGGATCGAGTGATTCAAGAAGAAGGTTTAAGTGTAAAATGTACACATAAATGCTGTTGAAAGTTTATAAGTCAGTTAAATTAGCTTAATCAGTTATTACACCATAATAAGTAAGTTACTTTTGAAGTAGTATGTATATATCCATACTAATATTATAAATGTGAAAGTGTGTTTGTTTGTTTGTTTGACCTTCCTTTACGCCGTAGCTAAGCAATCTATCGAACTGATTTTTGGCATACAGTTAGTTGAAAATATGGAGAGTAACATAGGTTACTTTTTAACTGGAAAAAAGGGTTAAAAGTGGGGGAAGGGGGGGTCAAAGTTCATATGAAAGTCCACGTAGACAGTCGCGGGCAGCAGCTAGTGATAATATAAGCCTACTTATCTCATCTTACGCAAGCTATGAATCAAACGATTAAATTAATATATTAAAAACATTAATCATAGTTGCTTGCCTAAATGGGAGTGTTTGAAGCAATGCGTTATAAATTTATGATTTTCACAGTATATGTGTTTATTTTTTTTTAATTTTGAACATAAGTATAATCCTAACTAATATAGATGCGAATGTTTGTAAGCATGTAGGTGCCGCCTTAATAAAAACATGCTAATAGATCTAATACCCAATTCTAAGACATTGAAAACATTTCGGAAGTATAACCGCGGAACAAAGCAAGTAATCCATTATAATTAAAGCACTTATTTTAATTATACCAATGTATTGTGAAATTGATTTTACATTACTCTCTATCTATGTCTTTTCTAATACCATTATAAATTACTTAACAAACATACAAGCACTGTTTTATCATTAAGCTAGATGCCAAGATAAAAATGTCAGAGTTCGAGAACCTTCGATGTTAAATAATGAATAAGAGTTTTTAAGGCAACAATAGGATTATTAAACAGTACTGTTAGTCGGTAAGTTGCGAATGGATGTTTAAGTTGAAGGCTGATTTGAATCAGTTTCCGGAAATCGTATCGAAGTTTTTCTGTAACACGTACAGTTATTTTAGCTTGAAAATAGTCCTATAGCTTACCGATACCTATTATAAGGTCAATTTTTTTTTGTTTTGTTACCTAAATGAAAGCTAGCATTTTAGTACTTTTGAAATATTCGAACAGTTTATTGTTATAGAGCCTCTTACTAATAATATAACTATCAGTAACATTGTTACTTTGTAAGAAATATTGGAGATAGTCGATATTAAAGAGAAAGTCTTAATACTTTAAATATATTTACCTAGAACTTGCAGGACAGATTTGAGTGACATTTCGTACTAATTCATTTGCAATATAATTAATAAAAAGTTCTTCTTCACGAGGTAAGACACGCAGATTTGTCTACATAAAATAATAAATCTACCGTAGTATCTAAAGTTTTATTACGTATAAATGTTTAACTTTCAACTGTTACAACGTAATATATACCTTATTACAATACATATAAGAAATAATCTTGCACTCGTTGTAGCTCAGTACCACGAGCCACTGAACTCAGTTATTTTTATCCGGTTAATTAATAAATCAATATATTATGAACTTGACACGCAGGTTGAGCACCTCTGATCTAGATTAATGACTTAGATCAGATTATTTAGCAATGATATTAAAAGTGAAAGGCATAATAATGCCCATAAAAAATGAAGGCTGTATGCAAGGCTGTTTCTCAAATTACAAGACGCTCCATTGATTTTTCATTTTAATGTATGGTTGAAATTTATTATGTACCTACTAGCTGTTGCCCGCGACTCCGCCCGCGTGGATTTTCATACAACTTTCATTCCCTATTTTATCCCCTTGAGGGTAGAATTGATCTAAATCCTTTCTTAGCGTATGCCTACGTCATAACATCTACCTGCATGGCAAATTTCAGCCCGATCCGTCCAGTGGTTTGGGCTGTGCGTTGATAGATCACTATGTCAGTCAGTCACCTTTGAATTATATATATTTAGATGGAATATTTTTACAACTAAAATGTTGTTTATACATAATCTGTTTGTCAAGACAATACAATTATTAAATTTTATTTCATCATTATATTGTCTTGTTTTAAAATCTTAATAATTGTGTTAAACATTAATGGATCTTAAAAATATATGTCAATAAGTACATTTCACTATTACACGGTTTGATTTCGAAAGATTACAAGCTATATGCTACATAGCAAAAAAGCTTTAAATTCCAAGCAGTAAGTTAGGTTCACCCATCGATAGTCTAATCTAAGTAATAATAACAATATGTTATACACAAAACGTATTTAAAATTTAAAGATAACCTTTGCATAACAATATCTTATTATCTCAAGTTTCTTACAAATTTATCGCTGAAAAACATTTGTTACATTTCATTTATTAAAGAATTATCTAACAGAAACAGATGTTATTTGTTAACTTTAACAAATGTTATACAAATACTCGAATGATTAAATTGTTTTATATTAAACTGTAGTAATAAAGCGATTATTTAATCTATGACATGAATCGTGTATGATAACCTCTCGTATAATAAGATAAACGTGGAGTGACACAACTATATTTAAATATTGTTGTGTAATTATACCTATTTAATTTACTTTTATACCTTAATAGTTTACAATTTTACACATTTAACATACTTATTACTTAAAAGTGAATCCTACTAGGCATAATATAAAAGAAAGAAAAAGCCGGTACGAAGTGTTTTGTTTTCTTTATAACATATAATATTTCCATAGCATTTTCAGCGGCGCTCACTTAATTTAATCTCCTCGCATTATAATACCTATGTTCTAACAAAATATATTTTGTTTCAGGTAATAAATTCCAGACATCGCCACACAACTAGCAGTAACTAGAACAAAGTCTAGAAGTTTCTATTTTCCCAAGATTATACGTTCAAGTGTTCGCTACATACCTAATGTATTGTTTGACAATCTCCACACGTTTAAGCTTTAAGAGAAATTTTAAGTGAACTTAACCATCAAATGAAACTTTAGTTATATTTATTATATTAATAGTATTAAAATTACTAGATAACAATTAAAATTTAAGGCTTTTTATTATATTAATAGCTAGTAACTAGCGGACTCGTGCCCACTTCGTTGGGCATAATGTTAAGAATCCTTTTTTTATATAGCCAATGACAGTCAGCAATAATGTAGCTTTCTTTTGGTGAAAGACTTTAAAATCGGTCCAGTTGATTCCGAGATACCCCTTACAATATAACAAACACACAAACTTTACTTCTTTATAATATTAGTATAGATAATGTTCAAAAGTTTCCATATTATGCATACCACGTTAATATACAATAGTAAGCTTCATATCTTCCAAGCAACCTTTTTTAATGTGGAAAAATCCTCATGAACATTTGGGTGAGAAAACATACATACATAGAAAAGTTTAGTAAAGGCTTATAAAAATGAACTCCTTTAATCTAAGCGAAAACAAACTGTGTTAATTTAATAATAATAAAAATCATAAAAAACAATACTTTATTGTCAATTTACTTTACAATACAGAAATACACCTTAAACTAGAAATAAAAATACAGCAAATAGTATTTTGACAATAGGCGGCCTTATCACTATTAGTGATTTCTTACTGGCAACCTGTAGTACGGAAAAGCTGTTTAATTGTAATTAGGTGGGTGGTGTAATTTAAAGATATATATACACATATAAATTTAACACTAATTACTTAAAAAATATCAGCAAATAACAATGTATCTCTAATAACATGTCACTACGGCCATTAACAAAATGCATTCAATGCAAATGACGTGACAATGTTAAGTTGAACAAAACGATAAACAACTTTGCGTCAATCTTGTTACAAAATCTTTATAAGCTGCATTTGAGAATGAGGTAAGGGCGATTACAGACAGGCGGTTAAAGCGACGTTTATTTTTCTCATAAATAATGTTTTAGTCTGAAGAATGCTCGCTGTTACCGTGGGGTGTTTGTAAACACAGCATTGTGGTCTAGTGCCAATTGCTTAGCTGAAGTAAAACCCGGCAGAATTTGCGAGTATTTAGAATGTTATTATTAAAATATTCAAGGCTGATGCGGGCGTCAGTGGTTGAATGTCTACTTTTCAGAAAATGATTCCTTTGTTATTAAGCACTAGTTATTAAAAAAAAACATAATTCACATTAATATTGAAAAATTGAAATCGTCCATTACATAGGTACCTACATAAATTTCAATTCAAGACTATAGCTTGTGTCTTGAAATTGACTATAATATTATGTTTGGTATTTAAAGACGTTGATTAAAACGAAAATATTTCATAGCAATGAGCCGGCCTAGGGTTTGCAAAATTAGGACGGATATTTATTTAGGATTGATAATATAACTGCTAATCTCACGATTGAGATGAGGTTATCTTTCTCATATTATTCTATATAACAGGAAAAAATAATTCGGATTTTCTTTGTTTAAAAATTTATCAAATTCGGTTCAGTAAACAGGCTATGATGTTGTAGGTTGGTAACTTTTAAGTACGAACATTTCCTTACATAACTCTTTACAATAGTAGCTACCGACCAGTACTTAAGTAGACCAGTCTATTCAAGTCATAGTCAAGAAAGTAAAAAAGGCGTTATAAATTCTCTTGACTGGTGAACCTTACCTCAAGTACACAAACCAACATTCCCAGCCCTGACTTGTCCAAGCATGTCAAACTAGCTTTTGAAGGAGCGAATTTCGACTTATCATTCCTTTTTATGTATCTGTAATAGAGATCAAGGTTTTGCAAATCTTAGCTCGTTACACGAAGCCTTAATATCAATCTTTTGTACAACGTAATAAGGTTCAGTTTAGGTTGTTATGTAAATAGAGTTGTTATTTTTGCTCGCTTTGAAACACAGTCCGGTGTAGACTGCATGACGCGTAGATCATGTGCTTTTTGCAACTATGGAGGGCTTTAGTGATGTGATCACGTTATCGATACTAAAAAATAATTTTAAAGTCATACTAAATGTTTAGCTTAAACTAAAAATACATATTTTGTAACTTAAGTAATTTAATTAATAATTGTTAACAAATAGAAAATATGTCAATTTGCAAGAATAAAAAGACGACAATTCATATAGCTAAAGAAATATTTTAATGTTCGAATTATGTGTACTTTTGTAGTTGCTGTAGATAAAAAATATGCTTAAATATTTTCCTAAAAAAAATCACAGATAAAATGCAACTCGACCACTTAGATTTTAAAAGTTTCAATTAAATATAAGAAGCTCCTTAACCTTTTCGTTTCCGCTCGTGAAAATATTAAAATGGCATAATTGAGTTTTCAGCTTAGCTCTGCGGGCTGACACTTAAGTAAGTAGGATTGGGATAATTAAATCGTCTGCTTTATGATATTATTTTACTCCTGAAATTTAAATGCTTCACAATTATGCGTTCCGAGTGCTGTTTGCATAGTAACATAAAATAAATTGAAACTATTGCTAACGTTAAATATAAATACCTATTCTACAACCTATACCTACCTGGGTAGATAGATACCAACATAAATTTCCCTGGCTATATGCTGCTTAATATACCAATTTAACCCACTAATATGCTTGCAAGGCCATGAAACGCTAGGAATTTAAACATCTTCACCATACTTCGCAAATTATATAATTAAGATTACAGTAAGATTACATCTCTGCTTCAAATCAGATAAAACAGTCAAATATATATCTAAATGTAAACACAGAGTTATTTTTCCAAATATAAATCAAAACTTTGTTGTCTGGGAGAGATCACTGAAGTGATAAGACCGCCTTTTGTAGGTACTTTCTTTCTCTTGCTGCTTGTCATGTTAGTTCTTCTTGTGTGTACAATAAAGAGTTATTATTATTATTATTTAAAACATGAATCCTACTATTAAATTGATCATATGGTTGGCTCAAACCGGATTAAGGAAGAGAATAAGAAGATAATGAAGAATCATTAATAGAACTAATATGTACTACTATCTGTTTATAAAGACGATAATACAATAAATGTTAAGGGTTATCGAACGTATCAAACATTATTTCATTCATATAACATCCGTTACGATTAACCTATTTATAGTTATTACTTTAATATAATAAACATATTAAATAGTAACATAAATTGGTCTAAGATATTATTATCTTTCTTTCTTAATCTTAATTATCTAATTAGATATTAAGCGATAAACGTAAAAAAAAACCAGGTAGTAACTATGACAAATTTGCGTTTCAAAGTATCATAAACGATTTGAGGTCTACTTAAATTTGATAAGGGTTTCAATAGTCACTCAGTAACAGTCTCGTGGTTATTACCGTGTTAATGAATACCAGTATCAAGCAATATATAGTTAGATTTCATGTCCTTGGATGGTTATGAAAACTTCCCAAAAAACGATCTTCTTGCTTGACGATTCAAAAGTGTTACTATATAGCCTAGTTGACTTACCATATATACTTTGGCTTTTTAACCCAACAAACAAGTTTGTATTATATATAAGTAAGTCTAAACATTAGATTGTTCCAAAAATACTCTAGGAATTATATTATTTTGCATAATTTTTTTTAGATCATTAAAATTTGTACATAATGTCATCTACAGTTGTATAGACTTCGTAATTTGTGTTGATTAACCAAAGTTGTTTAGATCAAAGCGTTTTGATTGTGAGCATTAATTAAGTCTGGTCCTTTTAAAGACAGTATTTGATCTTAAATCGTTCGTGTTATTTAGGATAAACTGTTCAAATTCAATTGATATTAAACAGACATCTTTGAAAATTCATAAAATATGAAATTACGTGTATTTTAGTGTAGTAATGTTAAAATCAAAACTTATTTATTGCGTAAGATGTAAAATATATCCAGGACACGTGAAAATTAAGTTAGTAAATGCTACTATATTACTTCAAAATAAGTAGGTCTGTTTAAATATTCACTAGAACTATATCCATACTAATATTATAATGTGTGTTTGTTTGTTTGTCCTTCCTTCACGCCGTAGCTATGCAATCAATCGACCTGATTTTTGGCATACGGTTAGTTGAAAAGATGGAGAGTAACATAGTATACTTTTAAACTGGAAAAAAAGGTTATAAGGGGGGAAAGGGGTGTCATAGTTTATATAAAAGTCCACGCGGACGGAGTCGCGTGCAACAGCTAGTTTATATATAAAATAGACCGAAAGTTTATACACCTTGTATTTATGTATCAATTCTTGTTACAATAACTTCTCATCCAAAAGTAACATATAACTTCGATTTGATTGAAGTTAAATATATACAATAAAAACATCGATAAACTTTATCGTTAGTGTCACATCACCAGCGTCAAGAAACAGCCTGCCACCGGTTGTCGGGCAAATGAAACGGTACTAACTAAACGCTTAGTTTTTCCACGTCCTAGTGTTTATGTTTGAGCTAGGCTTTAAACGCGACACCTTATACTTACTTCTTGAGTAATAATAATTATAAGTTTATTTAAAAGTTTATTGACCTTTGTTTTATTATTATACATACGCATACAATGTTTTTTTTATTCGACTAGAAAAGTATGGTAACACTAATGTAATAAGTGTGGCGAAAATAGAAATAAATTACAAACAGTAATATTTAAAACACGAAACACCGTCAAATGAAATGTTACAACGCTGCAGTAAATTATTTGCACATTGATAAAAAACTTTTATTATTTAATTAAAATATGTAATATAATTTTAGTAGGTACAAACATTTTCCTTAAACAATGACCACCTAATTCCTTGAATTCTACTTAAGCTCACTTACTTTACTAAGCTTTACTAAGCTATTAGACTAACTTATTTACGAGTTTCAATACACGTAAGCAACCTATTTGTTGAGACTTATAAACTGCGTAGTAATTGGACCTTCAGTTTGGTAGATATTTTATTGGATAGGTACTTGTATGTTATATGAATAGGTATGGTATCTAGGATAAAACATCATTAAAAAACTTACTTAAAATCGAAGGAAAAAAATAATTTCGCTATTTAGTGAAAATATTATTTTAGAAATATAGTCTCCAAAAGCATTCCTAGAAACAGATAGTTCTATTTGAAAAAATAATCTTTATTAGGTAATTTAATCAAAAATCAAATCCCAAGCGTACTTCGTTATTTATAAATTAAAATATCTTATTTCTAACAACCTAATAGACCTAAATCCCTACGCTATCTAATTTCAAAATAAAACGTTTTTTAAAATTCAAAATGGGTTTCATAAAAAGGATTTAACTGGCTAGAGAAAAATAAAAACCTAATTATTTTTTCTGTGTTTAAGACTAATCTCATATTTCAGGTCATTTCTAAACTTTTTATTATTTTTAATAAAAACTTCACATTACTAAGTATGGCTGGCTGATTATAACATGTTCTGTTTTTTTTTTAAATAGCAATTATTATTATTCAAGCATGCCTCGCAAACGTTTTAAAATTAGAATTCGACGTCATATAAAACTGGCATAAGATAAAAAAAAATATTAGCTTCCTTAAGGCGTGTCAGAATGTTGTCCACCATTTTGTTTTAATCTTCAAAGGTCATTTGAAGTCACGTAATGTTCGCTCAAGATAAAGTTTTCACGCGAAAAGTAACTTTAGGAGTCAGTTACAGCTGTAATGAGATTGTCACGTACAGCTCTGTTTCACAATAAGAAATGTGCCTTGCATTTTGTTCAAGCTTCTTTTATACATTTTACTTCCATTGTTTTTATAGAGCGAAGATTTTACGAAGACAAGCGCGAAGACATCTAATAAGGTAAAATATATAAGAAGTAAACAAATTCTAGATTTTCAATATAACTTAAAAACAAACAAAAGAAGTGAGTACATACGCTTATATAAACCAATTATATGTTTATTTAATTTGCCCAAATATTAAACAAAACTACAAAAATTTGTATTGAACATATTATTTACGATACAGTCATTAGTTAAATGAAACATTAATTGTTCTCTATATTTAATAAAATATCCTTTTTAAGTACCACAAGGCTACGGGTAAATATCTCATAAAAATATACAAGAATGTCACTCCGAAAATAAAATTAATCTTTTTTATTTAGATTTTTCGCTCCGAAACACATTATTTCGACCGTGATACCCGTAATACCATAAAGGTCGCACGCAGTCTAAAGATTTTATTCTATTGTTGAGGTTCTTTGTCGAAATATTATGTTTCTTACCCAATATTACGTAATAAAAAATAAAGAGCCTAATGCAATGAGTCATTGAAAATATTTCATACAATGAAAGCTCTTTAATTTTATAAGCATACTAGATGGTTTTTGCGGTTTAACCCGCTTATTTATCGTTCTCGTGTCACAACCGCGAAAAAAAAATTTAAATTGGAAAATTTAGTTAATTATATAATAGTAGGATGCTAATTAAAAATTTAGTTTTTAAATACTTATCTTAATAATTTTAATTAAAGCTTCAATCTCCCTTTACCAACGCGATTGAAGCCATAGCTGGCAGCTATTAAAAAAAAAGAAAAAAAACATTTTCCATGAAAAGAAATCCTTCTCTATATTTCAAGCCGTAGCCTACAAAACAGTAAGCTATTATTAACTCAAACAGTAGGCTTCACGGAAATGCACTATTCATGTGTCCTACTCGACTTCAAGTTACTTTGACACCAACAGTTCCACATTAATGAGGAAACTTTCCATTGTCATAGAACAGATGTCCTCTAGTGATGTGCTGATAGCGGCAGTTTATCGATAAGCACACGATGACAAGCCGGAAGATTGCGAAAGAACAGTTCGTTATAAAGTTGACAATAAAGTTCTAGATGGTTGAAGCGAATGATTGTCACTTTGATTAGAAATTAAATTCAATCCTATAATATTTAAGTTTAACACAACAAATACAAATAAACATACGTCATCTGCCATTAATTTACCGTAAATTTATTTTGAGTTTTTCTCAAATGAAAAATTACTATAATACAGGACTAGAGTATCATCCATGACTGTTTTATTACCGCATATGATGTCTATAACCCTCACCAACAAAATGGCGGTCTATTCCTTAATACATAAAAAACAGATGCAAAGACAGTCTTTTGCAACGTCGAAAATTTTACCTATTTATAATATTAATGTGAATTTACGGTAATGCATAACTGGCAGCGGGATGTCTGCATTGCATTAGTTATATCGATAAACGCGATGGGCGATCGCTATCGAAAGCCTTCGGAAGCTTTGTGAGATGTTAATTTATAGACGCCATGACAGACGCATCAGATAACTTAGGCTTTACTGTATATTGTATAATACTAAGGCAATAATGTTTTTGTTTATTTAACAAAGTTATATTGAACCGATTTTTTTTTATAATTCACTTCGAATTAACCACATTTTTGTGATTGTTATATTAATAACTAAGCTATAGTTATAGCGAAGTTTAGTCTACTTTTCAATTATGTATTAAGAAACTTACAAATGTACAGCGGGCCAAAAATTAAGTAATTAACTTACTTAAACCATTAAACATTCAAGTTCACATTAAGTACAGCAATCAAAACTTTAATATTAATTAAGAAAAAAACAATCATTACTTCATATTTAGCTGTTTAAATTTCAATTAAAATGATTACTTACTCTAAATTCCATGTAATTAACAAAATTCCATCTACAAATTAAGACAATCAAAGGTTGCAATAAATATTTAGCGTTCCTACAGGCAGTGGAGAGCCTTGAGCGTTAAAAGTATAACAAGGTCTGTAATAATTATACAAATTATCGAGTGCAACGCTAAGTGATATCGGCATACCGATCACATCACTATGTAGTCTATTAGTTTACGAATGCTTTAAAAGATGACCAAGTTTTAATTATGCAACTTATTACTTGACAATATCAATATCGATATTACGATCACATGACTATCTTACCGTTATTTAAAGAATATTTGAAAAATATTTTAGTAGTGGTGAAACAAAATTGTATATGCAATGTTTATCGATACAACTGTCACACCACTATGTCTGGATATTTTGGAGTATTTCCAAGTTCTCAATGGCATTAGGTTTAGCCTAAATGGGGTTGGGTTAGCCTAATAGCCAATATTTTTAAATTACTTTAAAAATATGGAGTATCTTGAGATTGTAAAATATCTGATCAAATGATGAAACGTAACATTCATTATTATTAAAACAAATTAACTGAAATGTGAATATTTTGAACTTTGCTTAAATAGGCATTAAATAAATAAATTACAAATACACTAATCAAACAAAAACAAATCTATTAAAGTTTAAAATTCTTATCTATTCTGTAAAACTTAACTAGGAATTCCAAACTAAAATCGTAGGTACCGACAGCAAAAAAAACCTTAAAACACAAGATATAAGATAAAGTCCCATTAAACGTAAGATAACATAGCATCCAATTACCAGATAGGTAGGCATCACGACAATCTTGTAGATAAAGCTATACATTTTCCCGGCTATCCGGGAACCCGTTTCACACAACAGACGTCACCATATCTACCGTCAGCATACTTTCATATATCACTATCTATGATCTCGCTACCGTCTCATGTGAGGTGACCATCTTTTTAGTAATCATATTAATCAATAATAGGAATATATTATACATTGTTTTCTAAGTGACATTGACCCTTTAATTTGACATTTCGTCACGGTAACTAAAATAAGTGTGACGTCAACAAAAGTAAAATTTAGTAGCATTTGCGTGATGTTTGTATGTAAGAATAGGTAAAATCATTATAAAATTTGTGCGGATTTTCATTAACCACAGCTTGCCTGTAAGAGATTACTTATAGTAGATATTATGTATTGGCAATGAAGTACTTTAATTATACCTAACTATTATTAAAACATAGTTATATTATTTTCTTTCGCATGTATAATATAAGAAAAGATCCATTGTCCAACTATAACTATATCAAGTAGTACCATTTCTCAAGACGTGAAGCTATAGTCGGAATGCAATCGTCGTCGATATCGAAAAATTTGATAGCGCTTATAGAGCTTAAGCTACTCTAATAAAGAATCGATTCCAACATCAGTTCATCTTAATGTTGTAAGAATGTAAACTGTATTAAAAATACTTGAATTCGTAGTAGCTCATGGTCACCGAGTTCTTATCTATCTTTCTGCCATTTATCGCAACCACTATCTAATCTGACCATCGTTAGGTAAAAGTGATGTCGATCGCACGCGTGTTGATTTGTGAGCTTGACTGAGCTTTCTTGGCTTCCAAAGGCAATACCGTAATAGAAATTTGAAAGGTAAATTTGGTTGGAGAAACCTTTTGTCAACTAGTTCAGTGGTTTTATTAAATTGAATTGATTTGAATTGACGTATCAAGTGACTCATGTATCTCTATATAACTATACAATAAAATAATACATCTATATTTTTGTTTCACAATTCATAATGCTTATACTATATGTACGTAAGACAAACACTCTATTGATGGAAAATGGATAACCAAAAAGACAGGATTTTAAATATATGGACGAGGATATTATTTCTTATTTTATAACATTTATAGCTATTATTTTTTATCACGTGCCAAAGCTTTGAACAACCTATTTCTTTTCTTCTATATTTGTTTTGTTTTGGAAATAAATCCAAATTTTGGCTTCAAATAATTCCACTATGAATAACTTTATACTACCTAACGGTGGATAAAATGCCAACTTCCCCAATATATCTAACTCTAAAGTAAAGCTTACAAAAAATCACATTCATTTCCTGATAAAGATTGCGCTATAAACCTAACCCTACACAGCCTAACGGTGCATAATATACCCATTTCTCAATACAAGCACGTGACGTGCAATTACAAGATCTCAGCCAATTATCTCGCTGTTTAGATGAAGCATTGTCTTGACTTGAAGTTAATTAAAACTCAACCCACCTTGGGATCTTCGCGACCCGACACTGTAATTGTTTGATATTCGCTTTTCATTAGCATCTTTGGGTTTTATAAATATTATGTTTTACGTTTGGATTTAATTGGATTTCATAATTCATTTAAATTCATTCAAAATTAATTGAATAGTTTGTATTATTAAAGTTCTTGAATGGCACTTCACAATTATATTCCATTTACAATTCATATGCATAATATGCTCTTGTACATTAAAAGCAATGCTTTCAAATTTTAAGTTTTAACAAAAAATAATAAATACAGTTTTATTACGTGTCGTATTTAGTTGAAGTTTTTAATAAAATTAGGAAAACCCTTACTCTGAATGTTTCATATACCTAAAGTATGAAACTTCTCTATTTATTAAAACAACTACATATAAATAAAAGCTTACTTGTCCCAAATAGAGAATAAAAAATCAACATTTACTACAGTGCACATGGACACTGGGAATATACAACAGACAATTTACGTCAAAAATTTCAAAAAACTTATAAACATCGTATAAAAAAGACACTTAGAAAAACGTACAGTCTATACAAAGCCTTCTATTGTCTAGCTTTCGAGTTAAAACCTATAAATATATCCGCGTTCACAAATTATAACCGTCTAATAAGCAGCTTTCGCCACACATACTCGTAAAGGCTAGAGATAGCATCAGTATCTCAAACAAAATCGCCGAGACACTATCAGCGGTCGGAGATCGGAATCGAGTGTCAATATGATATAAATTGTTTGGAAGTGTTATATAATGTGCTGTGAAGTTGAAACGGCTTGGTAAGGCTTGTACTATATGTGAGTAGTATATACTATTATATTAGGTGGGGTTATAACGTTTGTTGGTACTAGATTTAGTAGATAACGCAGTTAATGGCAATAAGACGACACGATGTCAAAGTTTTACAGAAAAGCTATGAATCTTGAAGAAAAGTTTTAAGGTTTCTATTCATTTATTATATTCTATCCATCAATATCCAAAATGTTATGTGTCGAATTATGACGCCTTTTGTCACTCTTATTCAATCAAATTCGGTGCCAAGAATTTGTAAACTCGTGAATTAATATTGTATGAATAGGTATTAAATATCGACGTTGAAGATGCTGTATAATCAGTTTGTATTTGCAATATTTATTTATTAGGTCAGAACAGTATAGTAATACTTAAGAATCATATATGATACTAAAGTATTAAAAACCTTATAAAAACTAGCCGGTCCACCGTGACTTTGTTCACGTTGTAGGTACTACTACCGACATACCTACCCGAAAACTTATACCCTATACCTAAGTTTTATGTAAATCGGTTCAGCTATTATCGAGTTATACGCTTACACGTTTTGCAATTCATTTTTATATTATAGATAAATAAAAACAAAATGATTTCCCTATGTAAGGAATAACATTGCGTGCTTCAAAATCGTCAGTAACAATCGAAACGAGACTCAATGTCGCCACGATCGACGATCAATCGCGTCTGAATTAGCTGATGTGGGCGGTTCGAATGTTTGATTCCGCTTACGGCTACATTTTCACTTTTAATAGATTTAATTGATTGGTTTTGTATGGGATTTTATTTGAAAGCTTTTTATGAATTCATGTTAACGTATAACGCGACGGGATTTCGTTTTAAATAAATAATTGGTTAGATTTAATACTTACTTTTTGATACAAAATCGAATCGGAAGATAATGTTTTAAAAATTTTCATCTATTAATATTTTATCATTCTGGGTTATAACCTCATATTTAAATGTAATTGACGACCGCTTGGCGCAGTAGGTAATACACCTGCCTTCTGCACGAAGGGTCGTGGGTTCGATTCCCACACCGGAAAAATATATTTGTAATTTACATTTGTATTTTTCTGGGGTCTGGTTGTTGCTATGTATTGTATGTATTAGAGATGCCACGAATATTCGGCAACTATTCGGTATTCGGCCTATTCGGCCATTTTTTTGCTATTCGGTATTCGGCCGAATAGTACGTACTATTCGGCCGAATACCGAATAGCAAATCATGTAAATAAAGACACGTTATTTTACTCAAAATTATGTACCTATTTCCAAATTACAACATTCTAGTAGTTAAAATTAATCAGTGGTAAGTTGTGATGGATAAAAACGAGCTTTTCGGAATTTTTGTTCGCAGACAGAAAACTCAGAAAATAACCTCTCACTATAAACGCTAACATTCCAATATGGGCTATTTTTTATCATCCATTTTATAAGCCATTTGACGAAAAAAAGTGTCAACAAACTTCTTAGCAAAACAGTAATTAAGTTTCACTTTACGTATTACTTATATACTAAAAAGCGCTCCGTGACCCGATTTACTCGCAAACGAAACAAAT
>JADANM010003353.1:6061580-6093013 GCA_026213755.1 Eurema hecabe
GTAATATGCCTATATGTTTTTAATGTATGTCATGTTGGCGACCCTTTAAATAAATAAATAAATCATGAACTATAAAGATATCCTAATTTTCTACAACACAATAGTAACTCTTATAATTTTAACTTCATACAAAACGAAAGTATAATAGAAAGCCGTTATTTAAGATTAACATAATCCTCACATAAAAACATAAAAACAAATATTATATTCCACTCGTAACGTCCGTCTTGTTATTCAAGAAAATTATATAAAAATTAAACTCGACTCTTTGGTATAATTTATCTCGATTGCATATCTCTTAATAGCTTTTAATAAGGCTGTGTTATATTACATCTTTATGCTAATTTGAAATCTTCATGTAGGTATCTTTATAGGGTGTACCAAAGGAACGTATTTTAAATACTATTTATTACATTAAAAAGTCAAGTACTGGCATCGCAGCGAAGATGTCATTGCCAATCTGCAATTCTTCTTCTGCTGGATTTTCCATCGAAAGCCCATTTTTCTCTTCCCACCATTCTTTATTCTTTACTTTATTCCCTTTGTCAAAAATGCTTCCTTGATTTTACTTTTTCAAAGGTCGGTTATTTAGTCGTGAGGCACTTAGCTTGTCGTTTAATGTGCTATCTTCCTTACATGGATCAATTTATCTGTATTTCTAAAACCAGCAATGTAAGCAAGCCTTGATTATTCATCTAAGTAAAATAATATATACTAAATCATAAATCAAAATCAAATACTCCAATAACATGCTATTTTAAGCAACTCAACTCGATATAACTGATCGAGCTCATTCATTTTTCTCGTAATAACTTTGCATAATGATTCAGCATTGTAACAAAAAAATCTTACAAGATATTTTGCTCATCGGTAATTGATCGTATACTGATACATGTTTTGATCAAAATATCGTTACGAGACTCGAGTTACAAGCTTTTGATATCGCGTGCTTAATGGCTTATGAAAGTTAAGATTTTGATCAAAACATACATTATTCAAACTGTTACATTTCGTATCGGTTTTAAACTTAAGTTAAGTTGCTTAAGTTACCCTTAAAATATCTCTTTATAATATGTTGTAAGTACTTAAAATACGAGCGAACTTTATATATAGGTTCCTCTATTTATTTACACAGATACACTGAAAAACTTACACAATAGATACATATATAGATAAAATTATTTCAAACTACTCATATTTTTATATGTGCAGTTCTTAATTGTGTATAAAACGTTGACTAAACAGAACTTTAAAAAGGTTTAAAATAAAGCATATATTAATAATTATGTAACATGATACTATTTCTTCATATTTTTCCATAACGTCCAAAAGAGAATGGACATTATAGATTTTCTACCATAGTACTACATTCAAAAAGAAAGGTTTTCTATCTTTTCTTTATGTATGTAATTAAAATTGTTAAATTTAAACTCACCTAATTGATTAATTAACCTAATTTAAACTCTGCGAGTGTTGATGGGCGGCGATGAGCACTTACCATCAGGTGGCTCGTCTGCTCGTTTGCCCCCTATGTTATAAAAAAAAACCTAATAAATTATAATGGTTTTCGCTTGTCGCCTATCCATTGCGCCGTCATCAAAACCCACTTATTCATATTTACATAGCGGACTTACAATGGATCACGTCCTGTATTACAGAATGACGTCCGTAGTACAACAATACCTTACATTTTCTAATTTTATAAATTAGAAAAATATGCCCCAAGGCTTACTTTCTTAATACGATGTGAATTATGCTTTCGTCTTAATGTTTTTGCATGTTCCATTCCTATTTATAGGTACATATGAGACATGATTTTCTGTTAGAGTTTTTGTATTCGCCTGCGTTATATTCTCGTTAGGTTTTCGACACTTGACATAATTATAAATGTAGTTTTCTATAGTAAAAATACGTTTTAAAATACATACAAAAATTTATCCTAATACGTTAGAAACTACAAGTCGAATCGAATTGCTTCGAATTTTCTTTATAATATTCACTCAAACAATGGAAACTTTAAAATCAGAACTCCTTAACTCAGATTTTTGAAAATAACATTGTCATATCACGCAATAACATGTAAAGGTTGGTGTTGTTAATATATTAGTAGACTAGCTTTTTCCCGCGACTCCGTCCGCGTGGATTTTCATATAAACTTTGACCACCCCTTCCCCCCTTATAACCCTTTTTTCCAGTTAAAAAGTAGCCTATGTTACTCTTCATCTTTTCAACTAACTGTATGCCAAAAGACAGGTCGATTGATTTCTTAGCTACGGCGTGAAGGAAGGACAATCAAACACACTCACATTTATAATATTAAGTAGTAGATTACTTTAGCCATATTACAAATGCAATATAAATGTATCACCCGATAGTACAAAATGGACTACTATTAAGTAAGAAGACCCTGAATACTTTTTATCCCGGCATTTTCCCTGGAACGGGTACTACGTTAGTACAACTCTTAACATCAGGAGTACGTCCAGCTCGTCTCCCTACTTCATCGCATAAAAAAAAATCTTTGGGGGCGCGGTTACAAAAGATATTAAATGTAATTTATATCACGTATTATTTAGGTTTTACTTGAAAGTGGATGAAGCAATAAAAATCCAATTGGCAGCATTTATTTGAGCCGTAGAAAGTTCATTCGCTTGTGATTGGAGCAGAACAAAGCTCTATAAACGGACAAGCGTCATTAATTTGTCGTTAAGAAAAACAATTCTGTTTTATTTCTCTTATCTTAGTGATTTGGTAAAATTGATAATAAGATAGAAAGGATTGTAATGATAGTTGAAACCATTATAATATGTAAAAAGCAAATGAGGATTGAGAAACCTCCTCCTTTTTGGAAGTCAGTTAAAAGTAGGTTTTGCTGACTTTTGGCTTCGTTTTCCTAGACCTGTCTTGTAATTTTAGACAATTTTTTCTCCTATTTTTGTCTTAGTAGATATATAATTTCGTAGTAGCTTAGTAGACATACATTCTACCGACTTACTTTTAACTTTTAAAATAAATACATAGAAATATGTATTGTATGTATGTATTTACAAAAGAAATGTAATGTATATGTAATTTATTCCGTTATCTATTTGCCATAACACAAGCTTCGGCTTAGCTTGGAACTAGATGGTGCTGTGTATAAATGTCCTAAAAATGTTAAAAAAATATTTAATTTAATTTAAGTCAATCAAATGAAGCTTACAACATATGTGACGTCACAATACTCAACAGTAACGATCACAAAGGTCTTCCTCAGAGAGGGAATTTAAAAAGTTCGACAGAATGAATGTTCTAGAATGTTCGAGATCCTACTGTGATCTTCTCTGACCCATTGCAAGAGCTAATTGCAGCACACCATAGCAATTTGCGTAGCGAGTAAACGTACACCATCGTAGCGTATAATTGCGTTCGGCGAAGTGGTCACGAACAATGGGTGGTAATTGTCGTTGTGCACCCAGCCTTACAGCCGACTGGACGTAATTACGTCATTATGATCCTATTTGTGTTTTATGTTTTCAACTAATTTGTAAGCAAGTTAGTCGGGTGAATGGGCTGGCTATTGCTAAAGCGGGATATAACTATAACCTTGACCCAATTTCAATGCATATTACCTACGTTTTAGTATGTAGTTCTTCTGTATAGGTAACTATTTTTTTATTCTATGAAGTGGTGAGACGAGCTGGACGCCCTCCTGATGGTAAGAGAAACGCCAGCCCATAACCAATGTAGCTACTCAGAACTTTGCTCCGGGCAGTGGTGCACTATACCGACGCCCCCCACTTTGAGTCATAAGATTTTAAGACTCATCAGCCCAGTAATCTCTCTGACTACAGTGCCCTTCAGACCGGAGCACAGTGACATTTGCACATCACTGTTCTAGCGGACCCATGCCCACTTCGTTGGGCATAATGTTAACAATCCTTTTTTATATAGCCTTTGACAGCACGGCTTTCTATTGGTTTAGAATTTTTAAAATCGGTTCAGTATATCCCGAGACCCCTTACAATTTAACAAACACACAAACTTTACTTCGTTATATATTAGTATGGATATAGAAAAGCATTGGCTTATTGAAGATTGCTTCAATAACCACGACCCTCAGTCGTGAGGAAACGACAGTAAAGACGAATGAAAACAAAGACATCTGAAGAGTAGCTAAATTGTCAAGGTACAGTTGCAAAAGGCAGAACTTTTGGATACAGCCCGCATTATCAGGCAGCCTTTGTTTCTGCGATCCTAGTACCACCATTGGTAATTTGGGCCTTGCTTCTTTGCTAGTGGCCTCATATTTATTAAACTTATCTTCCTAGATACAAAGACTTTGTCGAACACAACTTTATAGTCATTGTTTTATTTCAACATCAATTTTATACAGCTATATCTAAATGAGTTTAAGAAATATTTTTAGCTTCTTTCGCTGGATTTAAACTTATATTAATAGGAAACTTATTTTGAACTAAGATATGAAACTTGTTATAGTTTATAAAACCACAGTTTAATAACTAAATTTTAACTCCGGATTAGAATTTATTATCCATACTTAATAAGGACATAGGCTACTTTTTAACTGGAAAAAATGGTTATAATAGAGGAAGAGGGGGGTCAAAGTTTAAATGAAAGTCCACGCAGACGGAGTCGCGGGCAACAGCTAGTATGAAAATAAGTCGCTTGAGAAATTTCTGAACATTCAGCCCAACAGCGCAGACTGCAAAGCGAATGCCGTAGTTATCGATTTTAAATTAATACCTTTAAAATAGCTTCTTTTTAAATAACTATCTATGAGAAATATGTCTTTCATAAATCACATTGAGAACTTCGATCTAAGACTTTGCTTTCAATTCTTCCTTGAAACCGCCACTATTCCTAGAATCAATAGTTCTAAAGAATGTATTGCAGCTTCAGTATGCAAGCCAACCCGCGATCGTGCCGGGACAAACAAACATACAGAGTTAACAATAAAAAACTCATTCACGAAGCCAACGTTTGTGGAATAATAATGAACACGTGTGTAACGGGAATGGGATTACTATTGACATGTTTAATGAAAATGTAGATATATTTTAGAATGGTTCGAAGTCTCTAAATAGGGCTGAAGTCAATGTTATAATTTGCTGAAGTCAAAGCATATCTTTATTCAACTAGGCTACATATAGTAACACTTGTATCGTCATGGTATTATAAAAAATAATTTACCACCTATTCGGAGTACAGTTTTAACAGAGAAGAACTGGCAAGAAATTGTGGTAGCTTTCTAAAAAAAAAACAATAATTGTAATAAATTTACTTAATTCTTATTTGTATTGGGATGGCTATTTAATTCGTTCATGTTGTACTTATTCTTCCTGTAACCCTAGAACTACATTTATTCTCTGCTTAAGAACCATCGTTAAAAGAATATTCTAGAAAGCGAATTCGGTTGCGCTGTTATTAAGCTATAATCTCGGCCCATAAAGATTTAAAAGAAATTTTTTTAAAAGCTATCTTCACGAATTTGTGCTAATCTTTAATATTTATTGTCTTTTTATGTTTATGCCTACACTACATGTCTAAACTTTTTTTTTCTCTTTAATGCTAACCTACTAATCTGCAAAATAGATTTAAGAGAAACTTAAAATTCTTCAAGCTTAATAGTTAAAACAGACTAAGTTAACTATAACTATAACTATGTTAAAATATTTTAAAGGAAAAGGTACCTACATATTCACCGAGCATAGGTTTTTGTCAAAAATATTTTATGATCGTGATATTTTTGCAGGTAAAAAACCTATTTATTTTTGTCGTTGAACGCGCCCGCATGATTCCGGTGCCGCATACCGCAAGTATTTAAAAAAAAAATATGGGCGTATTATTCTCTGACTATTAAACACACCTTGACATACCAGAAAGAAAAAGAAAACTACTTTTACTTTTCGAAAAAGCAAACGCTCTATAAGGCAATATACCTATATGTATAGACGTGTGCGGCGTACAGGAAGACAAATTTTAATGTATTTTTAATATTAAACTTTTTTCAGACAGTTGTTCGAATATAAAGTATTACGGAATTAAACCGGTTGATTGTAAAGGTACATATTGTTAAGTGATTTAAAAAAATTAAGTTATCAAATCTGACCGTACTTTTAATGTCTTGTTATTTCAAAACTATCGGTTGAACTGATGTCGGTTGAAATGTGTATATAAGAAAATTGTAATATGTGTTATTTTTTTATAAAGATTTCCAGTTGAGGTCTTTTTTTGTGTTCAGAATTTTTGTTTTTCTTATATATTAACATACAACGTGAAATACAACTACATATTATCATAACCAAACACTTGAGCTTAAATTTCAATAGCCTATGGTACTACTTTTAAAATACCTAATGTAATTTTAACCCCCAGACCCATAGTTCCGGAGATAAGCGAGTTCAAACAACCAAACTCTACTTTTAACTAAAAAGCCTTCCCACAATAAGGTAGCTTAGTTATAATTGAACAATTTGCGTCGTTTAACCCGTTGAGATTTCACCACTTTGGAAAATTGATGGTATTGTTAGCCTCCAGGGAGATCATTTGAAGCGATATTCAAACGCTTTACTTGTAAATAAGTTATCAACTTAATAGCTATCTCTGTTTATGTAAGATTTTAAGTAAACAAAACACTCCTAAACAACAATTTTCTAGATAGAGCGAGACAAACATATAAAATATATTTAATTAAAAATACGTATATATTTTAAGAATTCCTAAATCGAGAAAAAATGCGTATTTAAAAATATTACTTAAAATATAATAAGCATCAAAATAAGATATGATACATATTTCAATTCATTTTATATTAGTCTTCTATATTTATATTGAGTACCTAATAATATTATTAAGAAATAGCTAATAATTAAAAATATATATTATATTCATACATGTCTTAGAATCTGATAATGATGTAAAAACCGATAGAGTATTGGTTACTAAATTTGAACAATTTTTAAATATATTAAAAGACTAGCTTACCCGTGCCCACTTCGTTAGGCATACTGTTAACAATCATTTTTTATATAGCCTATGACACTCAACAATAATGTGGCTTTCTATTGGTGAGAGAATTTTTAAAATCGGTTCAGTAGATCCGGAGATTACCCCTTACAATTTAACAAACACGCAAACATTCTTTATAATATTAGTATAGATGTAAAAAAGACACGTCTTTTGTTTCTTACGAATGAAATGTAGTTTCATTAAGAAGCAATAATATAAAATATAAGTCTTATCATACATTCTTATACATTGAGATAACCTATTTTAATATAAATTTACGAAATTAAAAAAGGTACTTATACATTCTAGTAATATTTAAAATAGTTTAAAATTTGTATACAACGTTAGACATAAGTTAAGATTTAATCCATTACCCTAATAGTATAAGGGCGAAAATTTATGATTGTATGTTTGTAACTTCTTCACGTCCAAACGACTGGAGCGATTTTAATAAAATGTCTTATGGAGTTAACTGACAACGTGGATTCACATGTATAATATAAGTAGGCTACATTGTACTGCGAGAAAATGTATTTTTCTTAACTAATAAACCACGGGTAAAACCGGGTGTCACAGCTAGTATAATATAAATTAGCAATGAAACAATACAATCGGATATAGGAAACATAGAAAACGTAGCATATGCATGCGTGCGTCCGCTTACATGGCATGGTTTATTCATGCACTGTGCATGGAATAGGCAAATTGTCTGTCACTACTAACTATTATAGACATACTAGTGTTAGCCTGTGACTTGGTTTAAGTATTTATTTAAGTTTATTGAACACTATTTACATCCCAGAGTTTTAAAGGGTTACTTTTCATTCCAAGGTTAATACATATCTTACTAACTATCAAGGCAATGTTAAGACTTAAACGCATTTAACGATACTTGAAACTCGTATTTTTGAAACATAACCCTATAAACATATAAAAGAGCTACTATAACAACTGTGCTCCGGTCTGAAGGGCACTGTAACTAGCGAGATTAGTACACCCTTGTCCGGAATTAGCTTCTATAGCGAATTTCCGCGTAGCACTGAATACAGTGCTAACCAATAAGTTATGAGCTGGCGTTTCTCTTACCATTACGTGTGCGTCCAGCTCGTCTCCCCACTTCATAATATAAAAAAAATATTTTTGTAAAAGCTAACCTTAAACCAGTGGTATAAATATACAGATTCAAAAGAACTCTTAAAAGTCAAGTTATAGAAAATCACATAGTAATTAATTAAAATTACTTTACACGTATAACTAAAGGTTTGACGCAACGAAATCAAGGAGATCCATAAAATTCGATACACGTAGGATCGAAGGCTAGAACCATGGTTGCTAAATGTGTATTTCTAAACGAAGTATTTGTTTCTAAAAATAAGGATTGAATTGTTATAGAAATTAAACAGTTAGAAGTAGTATAAGGTGGAATGGTCTTACCTTAATTAAAATCAAGAAAACAAGGAATATAATTCATTACGGAAACATTAAACCAGCCAAATAAGAGATGGCCTCGCGCACGAACGATTCCCGTGCTATAATGTATAAAAACTAGCGACTAACCCCGGATTTGCACGTATTATTCATGTATTATACATATAAACTTTCCTTTTGAATCACTCTTCTTATTAAAAAAAGTCATGAAAACCTGTTTATTGGTTTTCAGAGCGACAACAGGAAAACACAATCTGTGAAAACTTCAACTATCTGACTATTACGATTCATGAGAAACAACCTAGTGAAAGAAAAACGGATCTTAGGGGAATTTAGTAATAGGAATAATTCTCTTGTTTACCTTTATATGGTAACGAAATTCCCTCATAAAAACTTTGTATGGCATAAATTAACAGAATGAACCTTGTAGGTTCATAAATCTTCATATGACGCTGTCGCAAAATATTTTCGTATAAAATTTTACGTTATTTTCGCGATATTAATGTACAGCTCATTAACCCGGAGCACTTTATTTAAAAGCTTGTCTGTTTATATTTAATAATACGCCGCAAAGAACCCTTGTGGTTCGTTCTACATTCTGAAAAGCAAAGATGCGGTCATGTTGATATAATACTGCCAAATTAAGATGTACTCGTATTACAGAAATAATGCTACCAATGGAATTGTCATAATTGTCGTTTCGGTCTGATGGTTTATTTAATTTGTTAAAGTTATAATGAGGTGAAGGAAATCATAACATAGTATAAAGCAAACTCGCTGTCTTGTCTGTCCCTATGTATGCTTAAATCTTTAAAATTACGCAACCGATATTAGGTTTATGTGGTTAATTCAGGAAGGTTTATGTGTATAATTTATGCAGGAATGCAGGTAAAACCGTGGGGCTATTTTAAATTAAAACGTCTTCTTTGATGACCGTTTAATAAACAGTCAAAGACAGCTTCAATAATGAAAGAGTCAGTGTTAGTTTCTTGATTCATAAAGGAATATGTATGTTATAAACACATGATGTATATTAATATTACCCAATTAATATAGTAATTAAACCGAAATTTCCACACAGTCAGCGTGTTAATATGCAAATGTTGAGATATCGATGAAAACAAGATTTATCGAAGCGATATTTACGGTGTGCTAAATACATTTCCCACGCAAATTACATTACGAAAACGTTAAGAAGTGCAACATCCATTGAGTTGTTTCAAAATCGATACTTAGGTGAGATCGTGACCCTCCTGCCCGCCTACACACCATTGTCCTAGCTCCTAGAACGAAACAATTACGTGACGCGATAACCAGCTCTATTCTTAAGCTTACAAGCGCTAACATCGCATGAACATTTTAGCTATACGAAGACCAATGTTTGTGAATTAACGTCGAAACAGTTCATTAATTCATCATAGGTTTCAACATCATGTAGTCATTACGCATATCGAGATATCGTTGTTTCTGTCTTATTATCAAACGTTTAGGCGAGTGTTTGATCGATTGATGCGGTGATGGTAAATATTGTTACATTGTAGTGATAGGTTATTAATCTGGCAACATTGCTCGTGACGTCATAATTGATCCTTCTTTTTTCAAATGTTTTGGCGGGCAATTTGATAAGTAAGTGTTACGGTAAGCTCGATAATATGCCTATGGATATGACAAAGTTTGGTGTTGCCTGTTTTATATATGAATAAAGAATTAAAATAAATGGTGAGGAGGGTAACACAATATAAGATAATAAGAAAGCATTAAATATGAGACTTCTAACGTTATAAATTACAGAACGAAAACTCAATAAAATTTCTTATAAGATGGAAATTGTTATAAATTTCGTGAAAACAGAACCAAATTCGTGAACAGAGAAAATTCAATAGACTCAAATGTAAAATGTTGAGTACGAGTGACTTACAATTTGAAACGAAATGTTTAGAGGAAATTTTATACGTACGTCATAGAAGTAATTTCACTATGTAACATATTTGACAATTTCATTTCGTTTTGTTGAAGCAACCGTTTGCCACTGGACTTGTATGAAGACAATAGTTTATTTTAAAGATGGTTTTTCATGCCTTATTATCCATACTAATATTATAAATGCGAAAGTAACTCTGTCTGTCCGTCTGTCCTTTCATCACGCTAAAAATACTAAAGCGATTAGAACGAAATTTGGTACACAGATGGTCTAGAGTCTGAGGAAGGACAAAGGCTACTTTTTAACTGGAAAAAAGGGTTATAAGGGGTGAAGGGGGATTGAAACTTTTTATAATTTTACGCTTTCACGGCCAAACCGCTCAACCGATTGTAATGAAATTCGGTACACAGATGGTCTAGAGCCTGAGATAAAACATAGGCTACTTTTTAACTGGAAAAAAGGGTAATAAGAGGGGAAGGGGGGTCGAAGTTTATATGAAAGTCCACGCAGACGGAAATGCAGGCAACAGCTAGTATTTTTTATAAACATAAGAAGCTACGAAAATTCATTATTAAAATGTAGCTTCGCCCAAAACAACACTTAATCTATTCTATTTATATGAAAATAAAAGCAGGTATTAGATATATGTTCCTATATGCATCATAGTAATAAAATGCAAGCCATTTTAAAAATAATTTACAAAATAAAGTCTGTACCGTGATACCACATCAAAGAACGGTCTCAAATTAGATAATACTCAAGCTCGCTATCAAGAGCTTACATCCTTACTTTGTGAAGGGAAATTTTCTAAATACCTTATGTTATTAGCGAGTAAAAAGTTATATAGGAATAATAAAACAAGGTGATTAAAAACTCTTATATACTCTTGGTTATAATGACTATTAATTCGTTTTTGGGCCAGTGATGATTCAATTCGTATTTGTATAATGTATATTATTTATTCTCCTATAAAAATGGTGGGAGAGAATGGGACAGAATAAGCTTCTATTGAACAAGATAACGAGATCAATTAATTATATGCAGCGTATTTTTCAAGCCGATTTCTAATAGATTCATTAATTAATTTTTTATTACTCAAAAGCGTTTCGAATCGATGGTAGTAAAATTAACGATTTTTTGTGTTTTATTTGTAAACTAGCTGTTGTTCGCGACTTCGTCCCCGTCGGATCTATTTCTATTATTATGTTATAGTGAGTCAATCTCAGAAGATAGACATATGCTGTCGCGGACTTTTTTTTTAGATCATTTAAAGAGGAATAATTCTATCATACTTATTTTTGTATATTGAACCGTTTTCGCAACGCACGCAAAGGAAGCCCTCAAAGATGAATAAATTTCCCCGTTTCTTCCATATTTTCCATTATATCTTCGCTCCTATTAGTCGCAGCGTGATGATATGTAGTCTATAGCCTTCCTCGATAAATGGTCAATTCAATAAAAAAAGAATTTTTCAATTCGAACCAGTAGATCCTGAGATTAGCGCGTTCAAACAAACAAACAAACTCTTCAGCTTTATATATTAAGTGTAGATAATATTTAATAATATAGTACATGTTTTATAATTTTTCATAAGGTATAATTTTGGCTGTTTTATTTCGTAATACTCGTATAATGATATTACGAAATAAAGAAGCCAAATTCACATTTTTGACTTCGAATATATCGAATTTTATACGAAGTCTATGTATTGTGAAAGCAAACACATTTGGGCACCCATCGAAGGTACTTCAGAATTAGGTTAGTGTATTTTCGTTCACTTTATAAGTAAGGTCAAGTAGCATTTGGTATTTCTGTGTCTGACCTTAATAACAAACACAACTACATAGGAGTATTATGCAAGATATCGTGGCTAAACGTAATTTGACTATAGGTTCTATTATTTCAACAAAATTAGATTCTTAAGTTTGTAAGAATTTCTTGGGTTACCCATGGGCGAGGAGGGCAGGACCATGCGAATTTTATGGACCAAAAACCCCACTGTATTCCGTCTTAACGCAGCTAGGAGGGGTCACAGGCACCTTAGAAGACCTTACTCTTTCATTTATATTATTACGCGGTAAGGATTATGTTTCATTCATAGTTTAAATGATGTCTATAGGTCAGCCAAGAGTAGAGACATAGAATTAATAATTCGACTCCTATAAGTTCGTCCACATAATTATTTTTCTTATAATTTTATAACTATATTCCAGCATTTAATACTACCTAAATAGTTTCATAATAATACTAATATTAATACTAACTGTGTTCCGCATTGTTCCCGTTCCCGGGGTAATACGAAGGCTATCCTATCATTAAATTTGGATCAAATTGCACACAGTGTGCAAATTAAATTAAAAATGGCGGACAAACAACGTGACACGTAATTTATTTATACAAATTAATAAATAACCCGATTAACAGTACACAAATTACCTCGAAATTTATATGGAAATTCACCCGATCTATATAAATAATCATAGTAACATATTCGCTTCACATATTACAACAAATCCATTCATTTAGTATGCAAATGGTTACAAAACTGAGCTTGTAATCTGAGTTCGGAATACTGAAAGCTACGCTTACGAAGCTTTGTATCCGTGCAATTCTGTTTGTTGAAACGGTTTGTAGAAAATTGTTTTGTATTTCAGACTTGTATCGGTGAATTGATGAAGTTTATAGCAACACTATCAGACTACGTAATATTCAGATATTATCCGTATATACTATATAGCTTAGTGAAGAAAGAAGGAGATGTAACCTTCCTCTAAAACGATGTCGAGAAGTTGTATATATGCTAGGGCTTGAAAATTATATTTTTTTAAAGTTACAATTAATACAAATCATACGATGAGTTAAAAAATACCATCAGTTGTTAAAACAACTCGTAATTAGTGTTCTCTAAATTTGGAAAATTACTAACGATTCACAAAACTTAATTGTAGAATATTTTATTTAAAGACGACCTGCAGTTTTGATTTTTTTATTATTATTTTGTAGTCAAGAAAAGTATTCCAAAAACAAAAATACAATTTCAACTTTTATTAAAGCTTATAAATTAAATATGCCCGCGCCACAGGTACAAATTAATGACTACATTTTTATGACTTCTTAAAAATCGAGTTCCCATATAACAAATTGCATACAAGCTAACTGCCAATATCGCCGTTTTATTTCGCGAAATACACGTCAAATAACACTTACGTTCGAATTTATTATGTTAATGTTAAAAAACCGCACCCTCCTTTATCCGATTGCGACGAATTCTTAACCCCGATTTACCTGACAATTTCTTAAGGCGATTAAGGCGCGGTACACACGAAGACACTTTATACATTTAAGATGTTCAAAAGATGATTGTATGTAAATAAGAATATCTTTACATTTTTAAAATCTCAGTACAAAATGCTCAGTCGAAGAGATTAGTTGAGATAGGTATATAAAATGTCTCGTGGAGGTCTGTTCCATGCGTCGCGTCGGTGGGCTTTAGTCGGTAGTGGCACCATTTCGTGCAAGTCAGACGTAACTGCCTCCTTTCTTTATCGAGGAGGAAGCGGTGTCCTAAACAGGATTTCTCACTGTGAACCGAAAAAAGTAGGTATATAAAATGAAACACCAATCAATATATTTTTGTCAAGAACATAATAGATGTTTCTGATTACGTAAATGATTTTTAGATACTTCTTTTTTGTCTATGAATTGTAGGTTCATAAAAAGGTTTGAATAATCTGTGTACCTACTTACGAATTTGAATTAGTTGTTGCAATAGTAATACGGAGGCCTGATAATGATGAAATTAAACAGGATTTTTTTTTAAATAACAATAAGATAACGTTAAAGTTGTCGACAGCGTCTGAACCGTAGGACGTACCCAGCTGGATATAGGCCTCCCCCATTGACCTATTTATTTTAACTGGCATAATTATCCGCACAAATAAACGATGTTTTAATGTGGATTAATAAAAAAATTTAAATATTATACAATCGCATCGTTTATAAGAAGCCTTACGATAGAAGATAAGGCAATTTAAAATATACATGAAGGGTTATAATTATGTATCTTCGGAACAATTAATTTGTCGGTTTACTGTGAATTATCGCGATTGCGCTCAATAAAATTATCGAAAATCACGAACGGGTTTTTATGAGATAATATAAAGCATTTCAAATTACGATAACGATTTCTTGTATACAAATTATATAATACAAGTCGCGTCCTGCGTTTTTACTCGAGCAGTGTTCGTTCTCGTGTCAATACCGAGATAAAAATCCTATTGTTAATATTATAGGGTGTAATCTATCTGTATGCAAAACTTGTGTTAAATCCATTGATTAGTTTTTGCATAAAATACCAACGAACATATTATATATATGATCACAACTTTCGCGTTACTAATATTAGTAGGAATATTCTCATTAAAAAAAACGTAATTAATAAAGAAAACCGCTATTCATTAAAGTTTTTAGTAAAATTTTGACTGCATTTACGTTTATTTTGCTCTTACATACAAAACTACTAAAAAGTTTTTCCTGAAGTTTGGCATACAGATAGATTAGATACTACATTAACACATAGCATACTTTTTATCCTAATATTGACACGGAGAAGAAATCTACGCGAGTATAACCGCGAGACGAAGCTAGTCTTTATACAGTGTGTTACAAAACATGTGTACTATCTTGAAGGGTGTAATTATTTGTCCGAAAACGTGCAATAAAGTTTTAAAGATTATGTTACTATTGAAAAAATTAAACAATTTCAAGGAAACTCACAAACGCTGGCAACTCACGCACGGTTCGTAGATCCTATAGACCCTTTAGCTAGCAGAGCTCGTGAACGCGAGATGGTGTTGCAATGTAAGTTTTAAATTTTAATAATTTTTTTTTTTTTCAAAATTATAGCAAAATAAGGATCTACTACCGGTATATAGTAAGAGGTTTTCAGATCGAACACTTGTTTTGTAGCACACTGTATAATGAAAGCTTTCTAATTATAAGAAACTCAGTCATAATCTTCTGCAGTTTCAATCAAAGTTCTGTTAGTTTTATATTAAACTCGATTCGATCCGAAGATCAGTAGTGAATTAAAATCACTTTAAAAGCAATTTATTTTAATGCAACGGTGCTTTGTAATAATATTGTCTATTGGTGTAGATTATATGATTTTAAATTATATATTTATCTATGAATCTATGGGTTTTGAGTGTTACTAGATGTTTTGTGAGTCAATTTTTAATGTGGTTTGAAGCCACACTAAAGATTATTATATAGGTAACTAGCCGTTCCCCGCGGTTTTACCCGCGTAGTTCCCGTTCCCGGGGCAATACCGGGATGTAAGCTATCCTATCTCTCAAATTGGATCGAACTGCACATGGTGTGCGAATTTTATTATAATCGGTTAAGTGGTTTAGGAGTCCATTGAGGACAAACATTGTGACACGAGATTTATATATATTAAAGAACAATAAATTATTATATTGTAAAAAATATTGTCTATTAATTAAGATATTTTTTTTTGTTTTTATGTGTCGATATTGTTTCAAGTAAATAGTATTATTTACTATTGAATAACGCAACCCATGCTTTACTTATAATGTTATTTTAACATGCCATATTCACAAAGGGTTCAAGTCAGGGGAAAATAAACAAGGGAGTCTATTAAATGTTGAATAGACAGACAGACAATGGGACATCCGCTCACAATATGCTATTAAAGGTATCATGTGTTAGCTCGTTGGTAAACAGCTTAACATGCGATGTATTTATTCCAATTGGTGTTTTAAAACAGAAAATAAATGATTGAAATTTTAACTACTCGATAGGAAAAACAAAAATGCTGAAATATTTTGCTAATGTATCTGTTAAATAAATTTGAGACAATGTATATTGCTATAGAGTAATTAAAGGATTAGTTAAAAAGAGGTAGGGTTTTATTGTTTTAATGTTAACACTTCAACACTTCGGGAGTGATTTGAAGATATACAATAGACGTTTAGAAGATATACAATAGCATAATATACTATAGCATAATTTGGTTTGGTCGATACAAATCATAAGCCATGCTCCTTACCCCGAGTCTCATGGTTATCACAATTTCCCCACTATAAATAGTACTGATAAAGACAGTCACGCCTAGTTCAATATAACTTCAGTGGCTTTAAAAATAAAGTCCCAACCATAACGCAATAAAAGGTACAAAGGTTTATCCCCATAAGTTATAGGATAGCGTAATTGTAAAAAGGGAACAAAACCTCATTGGTGAGGTCGAATTCAGTTTGACGTGAGTTTTTATAACCTGATGGATTTATGGCGGAGATAAATGGGACTCTTATCTTTATTTGAATTATAAAATATTCATTTTTTGTTACAGGTAAGATGATTGGGGCTGTCCGTTTGCGTGCGTGAATAATGGTTTGATTTAATTTAATTCTGACGGTATTGTGTTTTGAGGAAAAGGGTTCTTTGTTAACTAAAAACTGCTTGAGTATATTCACTGCTTTGTGGTGAAAGTTTTACGTAAAATCACATTTAAAATCGCATTTCAGATAAATCATTTCTTTGCAATACGTAGATAATTACGCACCTATATATGAATATTAATAAAGAAAAATTGTATTCATATAACAAATGCTACTGAGGTTCCTAGTTCTGAATCGCGCTTATGATATTTATTTCACACTTAATATATTGACGTCGAACAAAGACCAGCCATGTTTGAGATAGCAGCCACGTTTGGTAAAGCCCTTTTTACAGTATGGCAACATATTTTAAAATGTCTACTGGTCCGTTTACTACCAAATAATCCTCAACTCGACAAAATATTTAAACCTGTTAAAATTTTATAAGATATCCAAGCCTCGGCGAAAACACAATAGTCTATTAACTTCTACCAACCAAAACCCAAATATGTATCCAAAAAAACACCAAAAAAACTAAACAAAGAGAAGGACACAGAAACCTATTTTCATACACGTAATCTGATCAGCTGATATAACTAGACAGGATTAAAACATTCTCAAAGCTATAAGAAGGGCCGACAAATAACGCTTTATAGGTATAGTCGCTACCGGTGGTTTTTAATGCTCTCGATAAACCTCTTTAGTGCCATAAAGAATGACTTTGAAGTCACCCTGCTATACAGGGTGGTTTTATTACCTTTTTATGAAAAATATTTTTATGATAGCTTCGGCTGTTTGTACATTTCAGCCAAAGTTTGAAAGAAAAAAAAGCTTATTAAGCAGGTAATGTTACAATAAGACAGGAAGAGGACCGATTCTTATGATAAAGAATGGAATACGAGAAAAAGCGAACTTAGCTTACATTGCAAAATGCAATGTCTCGTCAGATATAAGAGATATCTTGTCAGATAGAGCTATAGTTGGATCATCTGGTAACTAAATTGACTTATAGGCTGTCAACACATTCGCGAGATTATTCACCATGACATGCGTTAATGATGGGAAAACCGCGTATCATCAAACAAGTCTCCTGTTTTTAAAGACATAATATTTTCGTAAACTTTTAAAAGTTTCGTGTAATTTTAAACATCCTGTATACAATAGATCGTAAACGGTAGAGCACTACATCATAAGCAGATTATCCCAATAAATATCCGCACTGCACTTAAGCCCTTTCGAAGACCAATACGTTTAAGGGATATAGATCAAATTTTTATTATTAACCACAGGAGAGACTTGGTAGAAATTGTTATTTATTTTTTATTATCTTTAGCTCCTTTTAATTTGTTTGTGTTTGTTTAGATATGAAGAAACATAGTGGTTTTGTATTATTGTAAAATATAGATTTTACGGTCTTAAATTATGCTCTACAACCTACAAAAAATTACCACTTTTTAAAAGTAGGTAAGTATTTAATTATTGAGATTTTTTTCACTTAAATATTTTCGGCATATAGATGTTATATGACTTCATTATCCTTCCGATATAAAAAATAGAAAAGAGTCGATATTTGCTTGGTCTCAAATAAGATTTAATAACAGAATAGCAAATTCAGAATACATTTATACGACTTATGTCATTAAGATCAAATTAAGTTATTATTATATAATAATTAATCTATATAGGTGTATCATTATATAACTAACCTATATGCTTATATGTATCTTTCTATGTATATATGTACGATTTTGTTTTGTATGTATCATTAGTCTATATTCTATACAATACGTTAAAGAATAAGTTGCATATCGCCGTCTGATTTACTTTTGTTCTTTTCTTTTTACTATCTTTAATATTGGTTGCCAGGAAGAGATCACTCTTAAGTGATAAGGTCGCCTGTTACTTATATTGTATCACAACTAATTTTAATTATGTACATTGTAACAAAGTGTGAATAAGAAAATAAATAAGAAATAACGGATATTTAAAAAATCGATTTAAATTTTTCACTAAAATTTTTCCTCCCTCTGCGTTAGTACTTATTCTCCGCGGTTAAACAAAAAGTTAAAACAATGTAACGTATTAAGCATACCTGTCCCTCTATCAAATACTTAAGAAACCGGTGAAACATCTCACGACAGCAGTTTTTACAATTGAATTATTCAATGGGGAATTCAATGGAAAAGCTCGCTTTTTATTCGACATATTTGCAATTGAAATACGGCTTTAATAATGACGATTAAACGGTGGTTAAGTCTTTTTTGTCGTAATCGGTTTATTTCTTCTAAAGACTGGGTGTTGCTATTATTAATAATAATAATAATTCTATATTGTCAATACACCTTAAAACTAGAAAAAGAACAGCGAAAGTATTTTGAGAAACAGGGCCTTATAGCTATTAGTGATTTCTAACATGCAACCTGTTATACGGAAAAGCTGATTATAATATCATATAATTGTATTATAAGTACATAATATACAATTATACAAAAGAAAAGAATGTTAATATAATTTATCCGTTATCTAGTGGGCATGACACAAGCTCTGCCTAGCATGGTAATAGATGTCGCTATGTTAAAAATAAACAATCTGTAAAATTATTGTTATTATATAAATGGAATTTCAATACTTTACTAACGGTATGCAGACAAAACCATAGGGCGCGATATAAATGATATAACATGAACTATGAACGTAGATCAAAACATCATACAAATTTGTTGATGACATATAAAAAACTGAATTATTATTAACAAGATGACAAAAAAACTTGTAAATACAATTGACTCATAACTTATACAACTTATAGAGATAAACAGTCATATATATCTTTCTTGATTATCAAATAAATTTAACTTTTAAAATGTGCAAAAACCGTGATCTATGAGTCTTTTTATCTTAATTACTAGAACGAGAAGCTATTTCATTTACTTTTAATTAGACATACTATTTATATGGTAAAGAAGATATTTATAATCATATAAATAACTTCTTAAGAGTATCTTGATCTATTCAAAGAGCATTTGTATTTATAGCTTAAGTTTTTGTAATAACTTGGAAAATACGATATGTTTTTGAGTTAAAATAACTTACATATAAATGGGATTCTCTTTCTAAGTGATAATGGATAAAGTTTTACATAGCATAATACTTATTAAGCTACTTAGTTGAAAAAATAAAGTCTTGACAGTATTTTAAAAGTGAATTTTCTATATACATCTTTATATTCGGGATAAATGTATTTATTCCATTGAAATGTTACAATTTTAGGACGGAATATTGCATTTCTTAGAGGACGGAATTTTATTTTTACATGTGGGGGACGTTAATAGAAGCTTTCGTTAATAGAAGTTATCCTCGTAATTCGACCGCCATTTTGAAAAACGGAGTGAAATCTTTTTAGATTCAGTTAAATATACTGACTTTATTTTGCATCAAATATATCGCAATCTGACACAAATGTTATTTCTCTCCCACTCTTCACAATTGTTATATATTAAGTTTCTAAGTAACAAAATGGATATGACAAATACTATCAGTACTTCACACATTACTTAAAACTTCAGTATTGCAACATTAAGAAACTATTATTCAATTTCATCACGTAATTGTAAATATGCAATGAGCGATTTCTCGACACAGATTCTGGTCATTTAAAAGTTATTTACAAACAATTTCTTTTTACCTTTAAAGAGACAACGGGGATTCTTCATGTTTATTTAACGATACCCATTCAAAAGTCCCTCGGATGTGCGTTCGTTTTTTTGTTGACGCTACTTAAATACGGCTACTGTTTCACCATTGAATTCAATGCTTTCGGCAAGTACCGATAGTATAATAATTTACGTATTTTAAATACATTTATTTTGAATTTTCCCTTTGGAGTTTTCCTTTTCATTTTATTAAAGCAACTTAAACAAAAGTTCTGAGTGTAAGAACGAACCTCAAAAGACTTGTATTTATAAACTTGACTGGGATTTCTTATGTAAATGAAGAACATTTTGTCTAATGTGAAGTTAAATAAAGTTCTTTAAATAAAATTATTGTAGAAAGGTTCTACAATGATTGAAGTTTTTGTATTATTATGTGTTATAAATATAAAATGAAGGTTCGTCTTAAAAGTTAATGTTTCATTTATGCTATTTATACTATTTATTGCATATGAGCATTGTAAAGTATGTATTTGTAATTTATTCCGTTATTTAGATGCCATAACAAAAGCTTCTGCTTAGCTTGGGACTAGATGGCGCTGTGTATAAATGTCCTGAACATATTTATTTTATTTATTATTTTTTTATTTGGAAAATGTTTGAATAGAACAAAGCTTCAAATTGTTTAAATAGAAATTAAATAAATTATTTTTTTTTTGCCATCAGTACGTAACGATGTAGGAAGTTGAAGGGGATGCATTACCCAGTTCCATAGTACCGTCAACAGCGGGCATACTTTACAATGCACAAAAAGCTTTAATCGTTTTGGGAAATGAATTAAACATCACCACTTACCGTTATGATACCTTATATGTGTACAATTTATTGCGGTCATTATGTTTAAAATTTTTGGTTAAGCGTCACTCCGCGCGGCTTGTGAATGGATGGGTCTGTGGGAATTGACGAAGGAATTTAAATGAAATCTGCACAGGTTTAAAAAGCTGAACACCACAGTGATATTTTTAATTAATTTTTTTATTTAAAAAAATATAACATGTATATACCTAATATATATGTTATATTGCCGGAATTGTATTTATGAAAAAAATCTTGATTCTGAAAATGAAATCTTATATTGTGAAATTTTAAAATATTTTGTCTTTTCATCATGTATTTCATTCTTTAGTATTACCGACTACATTTTTTGCGGCCTAAAGTTATTTTAGTTATATCTAAAGGTTATTACTAAATGACCCAGCTCAATTGCACATCAACTAAAATAAAAGCAAATAATTTTCCATTTCTACTTGCAAATAATCAGTCATTCATATATAATTAACCCTAATAAGTGCAATTAAAAATAATGCACTTAACACGAAATTAAGGCCACAAAAATGGCGTTTATCAAAATTCATGTCGCGTTTTCAGCGCACTGACTTTTTGCAATTAGGTTAGTAATTGCATTAATAAGTTATCAATTATAAGAGCTCATTCATACGGCGGACGTATCGGTTTTCATTGCAACGCGTCGTTACTGAAGAATTCTGTATAATTTACAGCGGTCTTTGTTATAAGCGGTAGCGATCTTGATTTAAAATAATAATATTTAATTTTGAAATAAAAATAGCAGTAAAGATTACAGATACAAATATAAGAAACCAAATACGACGACAAATCTGAAAATTTTGGTAGGATAACATGATACTAATACGTAATTGTTTTTTTTCTTAATTTGATAAACTCTTTAAATCATTTTTCATTCTACCAAAGTATAATTATTTAGATTTAGAATCTAACGCTGAGCCCTTAGCTTTTCATATTTCGTTCATTAGCTATCAATACATATGATTTACCAAGAATAATTTTATTCATCAACCATCTTAAACAAACCTAAACCTAACTAAGCAGTTAAAAATATATCAAGCAGTAAGCATTTAAATAAGCATTTCTCTTTTATTTAGTGTACTTGCACTGCCATCTTAAAACGTAAAAAAGCAGACGACATAGCGACCGGCTGACGGGCACAAAAAGGCTTCGACAGCTAGCCACTAAACGAGTTCCCGTTTAATGATAATTACAAGCAATAATAATAAGTTTTCGCGACAATTACCGAGTAATTGCAATTTCACTGGACAATGCGTCGGACGATTGCTTGTGCGGTAAAACGATGCACGTCTGAAGGTACTTAATAGAGTAAAAAATATGGAATATACATATCTATATATATAAAAGAAAGTCGTGTTAGTTACTTCACATATAACTCAAGAACGGCTGAACTGATTTAGCTAAAAATTGGCAGAGAGGTAGTTTAGAGCCAGGAGAAGGACATAGGCTACTTTTTACTGGAAAAAAGTGTTATAAGGGAGGAAGGGGGGGGGGGGCCAACAAAGTTTATATGAAAGTTCACGCCGACGGAGTCGCGAGCAACAGCTAGTTATATATAATTGAGTTCTAAAGTCATGTCTTGGAGTAATTATTTATGGTTTTGTTTAGTCCTATCGCATTCATAGTGAAAAACAGTTCTGTATAATATGCTCCGCTATTATTAAGGCGTAAAGTTTGAGAAGCAGTTACATTTTTGGGAATCTCACACAATATATTTGATCGATTTTGATATTTCTTTTACCTAAAGTAAGCCTCAATGTCTTTGATTGTTCTAGCCTAGTTATACATACATTTATTAAATAAAAGAACTCAATTAAAAAGATTAGATCTTATTTTATAGCTTCTAACTAACACAACTTTTTGATATTTTCTGTTTTGTAGAAATTTTAAAAACATATACTAAACTTCTTTCCAATTTCGCATCATTTATTTTTTTTTAATTCACTCCTTACAAGTTTAAATTATTCAGCAATTATCAGTTTATTAGCTGGTGTTTAAAATCTCAACATCATTTTTCAATCTAGATAATTATGCTTTACTATACGCCTCGTAATAAAGAAACCGACCACATTAAAATTCACGATAACCGCGCAGCAGAATCTCACAATCTATTGTCATAATTTGAATTGACACCCACTAACAAATCTCAACTTATAGTCATTGCATAAAAACATGCATTATTCATTGTGCATGTATCGCATTGTATTCTAATGTGCTTTCGCCAATTATTCGAGGGCATTCATGGTACCTAATGACGATTTTGGTGTTGTCATAGAAAGTGGGTTGACGGTTTTGGACTGGCTGGCATCGTGACATTATCCTTGTAAGGATGGTTCGAAAGTCCCTTGGAGGCAGGGCTGCTGGAGAACACATCTTAGTATGGAGCTATTTATTAATATTAAAAGCGAGGTTGGGGTCTTATAGTAAATGTTAGTGGTATAAAGAAACTTTAGCAAATTTTTCGAAAAGCTAAATCTTTCGGTAATGCGTTACTGGGTTATAAAGAAGGGGAAAAGAAAAGGATAAACAGGATGTATTTAGTTGATACTTAATTTAAAAATAAATTAAAAACTAAACAGCTATCTTTATATTATTTTTATTATTGTAGATAATAGAAATAAGAAAGATTGTGTTGCTAATTTTTGACTTTTTTTACTTTTACACGAAAAAGATTTTATGAATACTGTTGTCTGTATCCTACGAAAAATGTACCATAAAAGGTAAATATTACTTAAATTAAATGAAACATAAAACGAATTTAAGTCCAAATGTATTAAATAGTCAGCAACCCTGCGTGAATGTGAAATAGAGATTGCTATTAGTGATTTGTTTGTGACAACTTTATGTAGTTCTAAGAATTTGATCTTTCATACAATAAGTATTCATATATAACAGTCTATTGTACAGAGAAAAATATATCAAGCTTTTAGAACTAATAAACTAACTCGATAACCCAAGACAAAATAACAACGAAAAACTTAATTTTAAAGCTCTTAAAAGCTCATAATTTTCAGTGGACTTCTTATTATGTATGTTTGAAGAGTATAAAAAGGATAGGTCATAATCGCCTGATAGATGATCGCCTCTGCAAAAGTTCCGGTGACCGGAGAAAAATTTTTTTTTCAGTAGAAGTTTGACATAACTCATGGTCTTTTCCATAGTCCAACGTTATTCTAGAAGGATATTCCCATTTAAAAAAATAGAAATTCGGTCAAATCCTTGCAGTGGCCAAACGAGTCACCAACATCCATAAACTCTCATAAACTTTGTCATTTATTATATTAATTTATTTATTTATTTATATTACCCTTTATTACAACAAAGGAATATTAACAATTAGACAGATAAAAGAAATTTACATGTAAGAGGCGGCCTTATCACTTGAAGTGATTTCTTCCAGGCAACCCAATTTTTGAATGGGTAAGAATGGCCAGAATGTAAGGCAAAAACAAAATTAATATTAATTAAGGCTGAGTAGTTTTGACCCAAAAAGCTTATAGAGCTTAGCTTACGCCCAAAAGTTCAAATAAAAACAAATTTGTATTCATAGACAATGCCTTTTGTTTAATTTTTTAAATACTACATATTAATGCTGAATTATTTTTATAAGGCTTGCATTGGATATATCGCAACTTAGTAATAGCTGGTTTCATTAATGAATGTCGTTATAATAATATATTTTTTTGTATATGAAATAGTTAGTTGTTAGTTCACGGCCAAACCGCTAAACCGATTGTAATGAAATTCGGTACACAGATGGTCTAGAGCCTAAGATAAAGCATAGACTACTTTATAACTAGAAAAAATTGTTATAAGAGGGAAGGGGGGTTAAGGTTTATATGAAAGTCCACGCGGACGGAGTCGCGGGCAACAGCTAGTGCAACATAACGTACTGGGTTATAGGAATGAAATACAAAATCTAAGCGATAGTCAGAAGATTTATAGCTCACGTATTCGGATGTCGGTGTCGGAGCCCAATCAGTAAGCAATAAAAGGCAACATTTTACGATTAGAGCACCCTGTATAAGATTTCCGCGTCCGAGGTACTGGCAATAAATAACGATTTATCGCATTTTATCACTTGATTAGAACTACTAGGTTGCTCAATTTTAACTCAATCGGCTTAGTGGTTTTAAGGTAGAAGATGAAAGTATCAAAGAGGATTCTCTTAAATTTTCGAATTTTGATACCTACATAAATAATTATTTTATATGCATGTTTGTTTAAAAACTAGTACTAGTTCAAATTCTAAATAAAATTCAACGTAATTTACGAAAGAGAGATAAAAAAGTTTGACGATAAGAACACTCTGTATAATATTTCCGCGTTCAAGAGACTGGTTAATAAATAACAATTTATCGCGTTATCTCGCTCCGGTGGGCTTACTTTACTGAATTGACAAATAACATACAAGTTGACAAATCGACCTGGTCGCCAGTTTGTCATCGCCCTATTGTTTATGGGCTGGCTTTGATAGGAACTAATTCGTATACAGGATGTCCTAAAGCCTTTTTTTATTCATTATATTTAAAGCCTTTTTAGTAGAGAAATGCTCATAGGTTACCCAGGGATAATTCATATATAGGATGCCCTAAAAGTCCTGCCCTAAAAGCTGTTTTTATAGTGGAGAAATCCTCATAGTGTAGATGCTTCAGAACCATGGTTTATATCGGTTTTATACAAACTAAAACCTTCAGTATCGCTGCAGTGGGTAAGGGACACAGGCACCTTTGCTAACTCTTCCGTGAATACTGTTTGTGACCTATAAGATATACTTATCTTGAATTTAGTTTTTAAATTATTATTTTTCCTTCATCCTTACAGGGAAGATCAGTCGAAGCATTGATATAAGTTTCAAAGCTTCTAGAAAAAGCTATGGTAAATAATAAAATACAATATTTTCGGTGCACTCATGCACAGCGCCATCTAGTCCCACATTAAGCAGAAATTGTGATATGGCAACTAGATAACGGATAAATTACATAATATACATACTTTTTGTCAATACATACATATAATTATATATCATAACAACACCCAGACCCCAGCTATATAAGTTATATGGTGAAAAAATATCAAAAGCGTGATTCAGAACGTCTCTAGTAACAGCTACTCTATAGTATGAAAGCTATCGCTCAGAGTAATTCAATAAGCGGTCAGTCATATCGATGGAACGCGATGTCATCGGTTAATGCATTTCCGTGAGAATGTAAGACAATTGTGGGAACTGCTTTTATCCCAGCTATAATGAATTTGTAAGAGAAATTTTATTATAGCAACCACCGTGGCGTAGCTATGGCTCTAAGTTTCAAATTCCATTGCGCGTTTAGTAAGAACATTAGTTGGTATCGTAATTATTTTTGTGAAGATAGGACGCAATGTATATGGTCTTAATGTTTTATCCCAGCTTTAAAAAGTTTGTAAGAGAAATTTTATTAAAGCGACCACTGTAGCGTTGCTGATTCTAAGTTTTCAAATTCCATTGCGCGTCTTGTAAGAACGTTAGATAGAATCCTTATTCTTTTTGTGAAGATAGGACGCAATGTATTTGGTCTTGAAATTTTTGGAGCTTAATTCTATACCGGCATGGGGTTTAAAGATTTACGTTATTAATTGAGTTCTCGGGAAAAGAAAGTTCCATTATTTAAGTGGGTATAAATTGCTTTCAAAATAATTTAATCTTATACAGACTATGTCAAATTACAATCGTAAAGAAAATACGCAATAAAAATAAATAATGAAACGAAGCTCCAAACGTGTATATGTTATTATGTTAATAATTATAATATTTTATAAACTTTACTAGCTACATTAAATTAGTTTTGAAAAATATACAATTATACTGTATGTACTTATTTCATATACTACTTACTGAGCTTTTCTTTCTGTTTTGAAATAAAATACAAATTTATTGCTCGTATCATTTGAAACAACCTCAGAGAGATTATAAATGCTTCTATAGAATAATAACACAGAACCTCAATATCAGCTTACAAAGTGAAGCCATATCAAAAGTAGACAATTTCGTCTACCTACATAGTTCCTCGCAGCAGTGCATATAGGGTAGATTTCTTATAGCAGCAACATTATAAGTAGGCTTATGTGCGTGTCATCGAGTATAAGAACGTGCTTTTACACTAACATATAAACTATTTTGACTGATTAATGAGGAACTATGAGCCTATACGTTATATGACTGTGGTAGAAACGATTGACGTCTTCAGCACTAGTGCTGAAGACGTCAATCGTTTCGTCAATCGTCAATCGTCAAAGGATCTAGATCCAAGGCAGTATATTAAACTTCCAGTGTATACAATAGTAACTTAATTCTATATATTATAGACGAGGAACTTTATAGTAACCGACATTTAAAAAAACCCACACTGAGACACCGATATACATACAGTTTTAGCTTAATATACGACGGACCGATTGTTAAAAAAACACTTTTTATCTCTTTGATCTATAACTTTGCATATATTTATTTATGAGTATGTAGTTTATCTGTTCATATTGTATTTGTTTAGGTATATATGCCAATATTTATTTATTTATCGTTTATTTTTACACCACCTTTTACTATTCACTCTTTCTAGCCTTTTCTCGGTCTCAGGTTGTCTGGGAGAGATCACTTTAGTGATAAGACCGCCTTTTGTACTGTTTTACTTTCTCTTGCTGTTTTTAATGTTATGTTTCTTATTTTGGTGCGCAATAAAGTGTATTTATTATTTATTATTATTATTATTATTATGTCTATGCGTTATATATCTATAGATGCTTCATTACATATGACTTGCACGTCCTTTGTCCACATTTTATGTAAATAAGGCAAAAGGTCCGTATGTCAACAGTTGCATTGCACGACACAAAAAATAAGAGAAATATTTTTGGAATCTCATTCGAAGGTATACAATTTGCTACGGGCTCAGACGAAAAAAAAGCATAAAACTTTTTGCATGTTTCTTCGTATGTAACTTTTATTTGCATGAACATACTGGTATTTGCAGCTAAAACTTATATTTGACATTCATATTTCATACTAATAATATAAATGGGATGGCGTCTGTCTATATGTATGTTTGTCTTTCTTTCACGGCAACACGGAGCAACGAATTGACGTGATTTTTTAAGTGGAGATAGTTGAAGGGATGGGAAGTAACATGGGATACTTTTTGTCTTTTTCTAACCCCCCACTCCCCTTCAATGAGGGATTTTCAAAGTAGGAAGCTAAAAATTGGTATGCTGACTATGTATGACCCCAAATGGAAAGACATATAATATAGTCTATAGTAGTAGTGTGTTAAAAAAACCGTGCTACACCGATTTTAACGCGAGCGAAGCCGCGGGGAAAAGCTACTTACTAATTAAAACTACCTAGTATGTATGACTATAACTTAAAGTTATTTAAGTTATACTTAAATAACTTTAAGTTATAGTCATACATACTAGTTGGCTTAAATTACTTGAGAATTCAACATACAAAATACACATTAATATAAGTATACATACTCAAAAATTACTGTCCTGTAAATATTATGAACGTAAAAGCTATACCCTGCGGTTTTACCCGCGTAGTTCCAGACCACCAGGCAAAACCGGGATATAAAGAATCCCATATGTTAATCCAGGGTATCACCTATCTACATACCAAATTTCAACTAAATCGGTCTATCCGTTTTTGCGTGAAAGAAGAACAAACATACATAACAAACTCATTCTTTTCTTGTCATATCTATTCACTTTATATTTGTGAGATTAGAACAGAAATTACCATGATGTCATCTATCTTATTTTTTACGATGTGTGCGCTAAGCGTTCTCTAGAGCATCAAAAATTGTTACCCACCTGTTGACTCCGGTTAAAACGGGCAAATATAACACTTGTGTCTTAAGTCTTTTATGATACGTGATAAGGGGATTGATATTTGCGTAAGGCACTCAGCGTTGACGTATTTTTATGTGACGGTTAAAATGTTTGGTAGTTTCTTGGAACAAATTTAAAGATCAATGGAAGTGTTAGAAACATCTGCTTATTCTAGTAACGTTGTATTATTGGTTATTTTGAATTAAGTAAAATCACACACATTGGGCTTCATAGCAAAGTTCCGGGTAGCACTGCATTGGCTATGGGCTGGCGTTACTCTTACCATCAGGAGTGCGGCCAGCTCGTCTCCCCTCTTCATATTATAAAAAAAAAAAACACATAAACTTACCATAATAAAGATTTTATAACTATACCGTAGTAAATAAAAACTGACAAATGAATAAGAAGATAGGTATATTTTGTAGATGCTAATTATGTTTCGTAAAGCCTGTGGGTTGTTAAGCAGTGACGGTTTCTATCAGTACATCTGGAAAAAACAAGGCAAATTAGTTAAGACTTAATTTTGTTGATACTAATTAGTTTTCTGTTTTATATTGTGTATCAAATTATAAGTATTTATTTCTCTGTAGAAACTGCCTTCTGAACCGGTGGTAAATGTTTTGTAATACCATGACGATTCAAAAGTGTTACTATATGTAGCCTAGTTGAATAACTTTTGACCTTTTGACCTTGACTTAGTAAATATTGGAACAGATGCTCTTAAATTTGTGAAGGTCACAATCTAGGGAGTGTATGTCTACGATTTTTTTGCTCAAATTAATATATTAAGTAAATAAATTGCTTTACACCATTGGGTACTTTCGTGGTCCGTAAATTAGAGGTACTCTGTGAAACCCTTTGTTCTTACATTTTTATTTTAAATAATTAACTCTTTGCCTGTGAACAATGATATTATATTAAAAAGATATGGTATAAGCGCAAAATTTTTTAAGACGCAAAAACATCCTAATTAATACGCCTATAACACTATCTCTTTTTTTCTTGTTGGTTGTATCATTTATCTCTTTTCTATCGTTTTACACGCCTGATTGTGCCAACTTTAACAAGCTATGCCTTAGAATATCAAACTAATATAATAAAGCTGAAGAGTTTGTTTGTTTGTTTGAACGCGCTAATCTCAGGAACTACGGATTTGAATTGAAAAATCTTTTTTTATTGAATAGACTATTTATCGAGGAAGGCTTTAGGCTACATAACATCATGCTGCGACTAATAGGAGCGAAGAAATAATGAAAAAATAAATCGACGGGGATAAAGGCGCGAGCAACAGCTAGTACTATATAAAATAATTCTATATGCAATAATGTTGTAATACTATCTCAGTTACAGCGAAATTAGTTTCGTCCTACGATCGCCTACTTCATGTTGTAACCCGTATCGCGTTAATCATAGATTCTCGACGCTTTCGATTGTTCTAGAAATACGAAATTAGCATAATTATTGACGTATCGTGATGATGCGTTATTTGAGTATAGGGTGACTTCACTGGGGTCAAAGTCCAAACATGACATATTGGAATATTACTAACTTTAATAAAGAAGAAATCTAAACTAATTTAACCTTTGATTGTTCTTGAAATATAAAAAGAAATTGCGTAATTATTGACGCATCGTGATGATGCGTTTTTTGAGGATGTCGCCAATCTGACTTCATTGGGGTCAAAGTCCAAACATCTATAATTGATATATTGTGACGACAACTAACTACAATTAAGAGGTAGGTAATATTTTTAAATTTAAAAAAGTTTGTGGTTTGTTCGCTTTGAAAGGAGGTAATGTTTTAAAACTACTGCACTGATTAAAAAAATGCGTATAAGGTAACTTTACATGTAATTAATATGAACGCCAATTCAATAAAATTTATAATACATAATCTTTATGACAAAAACGTTTCATTAGTTATACTTATGTTAATAATCAAACATCTAAATATCTAATAGTAAGCTACGCAACGAAAATGAAATAGAATAATTAATTGTAACAAAAGGTTTAGTTCTAAATTAAATAACAACAGTGATTCTCTCAAACTCAATGCCTTTATTTATTTAGGTATACGAGTAAGGTTGTTTCATACCAAAACTTATCTTGGAGCTAGTTTTGCCTCATGGCTAATAAATAAACCCGTCTTTTTTAAATTTGGGAACCTGCCTTGGGAAAAGATACCTATTTTAAATACAATCCCTGATCTACTTTGATTTAAAAATAATTTTACCAAAAAGTCATGTTTGTTTTATTTGTCTTATAAACCCGTAAG
>JADANM010003353.1:6093113-6113640 GCA_026213755.1 Eurema hecabe
TGAATTTTGTTGTTTTGCTTGTTTCTTCGTATGTAACCTTTATTTGCATGAGCATACTCGCAGCTAAAACTTATATTTGACATCCATACTTAATATTATGAATGGGAAAGTGTGTATGTCTGTCTGTTTGTCTTTCTTTCACGGCAAAACAACAAAATTCAACGGCAAATTTTTTTAAGTGGCGATAGTAATTGAAGGGATGGGAAGTAACATGGGATACTTTTTGCCCCTTTCTAACCTCCCATTCCCTCCTCCCTCCAATAAGGAGTGGAGCATTCCGCAATTTTCAAGGTAGGGAGCTAAAAATTAATATGCTGATTATTTATGACGCCATATGAAAAGACATATACTATAGTCTATAGTAGTAGTGTGTTAAAAAATAGCGTGTAAAATTCTGTTCCGAGTTCTCTTCTGTGTTCAAAAACCGTGCTACACCGATTTTAACGCGAGCGAAGCCGCGGGCAAAAGCTTACTAATATTTAAGTTATAGTCACACATACTAGTTGGCTAAAATTACTTGAGAATTGAACATACAAAATAAACATGGACACAAAAACAGAATACAATAATATAAGTATATTCAAAAATTACTGTCCTGTAAATATTATGAACGTAAAAGCTGTACCCCGCGGTTTTACCCGCGCAGTTCCAGGTACCAGGGTAATACCGGGATATAAAGTATCCTACATGCTAATCCAGGGTATCACCTATCTACATACTAAATTTCAACTGAACCGGTACAGTCGTTTTTGCGTTAAAGAATAACAAACATACAGAACAATTCTTGTCTTCATGTCACGTCTATTCACTTAATATTTGTGGGATTAGAACAGAAATTACCATGATGTCATCTTATTTTTACGATGTGTGCGCTAAGCGTTCTCTAGAGCATCAAAAATTGTTACCCACTTGTTGACTCCGGTTAAAACGGGCAAATATAACACTTGTGTCTTAAGTCTTTTATGATACGTGATAAGGGGATACATATTTGCAGAAGGCACTCAGCGTTGACGTATTTTTATATGACGGTTAAAATGTTTGGTAGTTTCTTGGAACAAATTCAAAGATCAATTGAAGTATTAGAAACATCTGCTTATTCAAGTTAAGTTGTATTATTGGTTATTTGAATTAAGTAAAATCACACACATTGGGCTTCACAGCAAAGTTCCGGGTAGCACTGCATTGGCTATGGGCTGGCGTTACTCTTACCATTAGGAGTGCGGCCAGCTCGTCTCCCCTCTTCATATTATAAAAAAAACACATAAACTTACCATAATAAAGATTTTATAACCATACCAGTAAATAAAAATTGACAAATGACGAAGATAGGTATATTTTGTAGATGCTAATTATGTTTCGTAAAGCCTGTGGGTTGTTAAGCAGTGACGGTTTCTATCAGTACATCTGGAAAAAACAAGGCAAATAAGTTAAGACTTAATTTTGTTAATACTAATTAGTTTTCTGTTTTATATTGTGTATCAAATTATAAGTATTTCTCTGTAGAAACTGCCTTCTGAACCGGTGATAAATGTTTTGTAATACCATGACGATTCAAAAGTGTTTCTATATGTAGCCTAGTTGAATAAATATACTTTTGACTTAGTAAATATTGGATGTTCTAGATTAAATTTGTAAAGGTCACAATCTAGAGACTGTATATCTAGTTTTTTTTATGCTTAAATTAATATATGTATTAGGTAAATAAATTGCTTTACACCATTGGGTATCTTCGTGGTCCTTACATTAGAGATACTCTGTGAAATCCTTTGTTCAATCACCGTTTTAATTTTTATTTAAAATAATTAACTATTTGGCTGTGAACAATGATATTATATTAAATAGATATGTTATAAGCACAAAATTTTTAAGATGCAAAAACATCCCAATTAGGACGCCTTACCTTTTCTTTTCACCTAGGTGAATGGTTGCCGGTACATTCACGCGCAATTCACAACACTCTTTTTTCTTGTTGTTTGTCATTTATCTCTTTTCTATCGTTTTACTCTCCTGATTGTGCCAACTTTAATAAACCATGCCTTAGAATATGCAATATAAATTAATTCTATATACAATAATGTTGTAATATCTCAGTTACAGCGAAATTAGTTTCGTCCTACGATCGCCTACTTCATGTTGTAACCCGTATCGCGTTAATCATAGATTCTCGACGCTTTCGATTGTTCTAGAAATTCGAAATTAGCATAATTATTGACGTATCGTGATGGTGCGTTATTTGGGGATAGGGTGACTTCACGGGTCAAAGTTCAAAGATGACATATTGGAATATTATTGACTTTAATAAAGAAGAAATCTAAACTAGTTTAACCTTTGATTGTTCTTGAAATATAAAAAGAAATTGCGTAATTATTGACGCATCGTGATGATGCGTTTTTTGAGGATATCGCCAATCTGACTTCATTGGGGTCAAAGTCCAAAGGTCTGTTGATATATTGGGATTACAACTAACTACAATTAAGAGGTAGGTAATCTATTAAAATTTAAAAAAGTTTGTGGCGTTCGCTTTGTAAGGAGGTAATGTTTTAAAACTACTGAACAGATTAAAAAAATGCGTATTGGGTAACTTTATATGTAATTAATATCAACGCCAATGTAATAAAATTAATAATATATAATCAACATGACAAAAACGTTTCAATAGTTATACTTATGTTCATAATTAATTAAACATCTAAATATCTAATAGTAAACTACGCAACGAAAAAGAAATAGAATAATTAATTGTAACAAAAGGGTTTAGTTCCAAATTAAATAACAACAGTGATTCTCTCTAACAGGGCATTGAGCCTTTATTTATTTAGGTATAAGGTTGTTTCATACCAAAACTTATCTTGGAGCTAGTTTTGCCTCATGGCTAATAAATAAACCCGTCTTTTTTAAATTTGGGACCTACCTTGGAAAAATATACCTATTTTAAATACAATCCCTGATCTACTTTGATTAAAAAATCGATTGATTCTAAAAATAATTTAACCAAAAAGTCATGTTTGATTTATTTATCAACAATACACAACATACAATAAGTGTGTATATGAACATAATATGATTGATCGAAGTAAATATATATGTGGAAAATGATCCCGGAGATGATCCGGGAGAGACTTAACAAAACAAAAAACCCGTAAGATTAAATAATATTGCATGCGAAATGTACGCAAAGGAAACCGGGGAGGTACAGAAATATAAAAAAAAATTATAAAACTAAACATATATTATAGACTACTAATGTGATTAACACAAAAGATTGTATGCAAATATGTTTGTTGTTTATTTACGTAAAAACAACTGAACTAATATGGTTCAGGTTTGGCATACAACTATAGTAGACCTTAGATTAACACATAATAGATATAACATATTAATTAACTCGGGAACGAAACATCTGCGGCAACTAGTAATATTTAAAAGCAGAACTTATATTTCTTCAAAGTAAGTAATAAAGTATTTTCTCTAACTATTGAAACATTCTTCTGCCTTATGTTTGTACGTAATATATTCCATAAAGTGTACTAGAACAAAGGAAAACTGACAATGTTACCATATTCCAAGAAACCTTAGAAAGTGCATAGAAAGTTGCGAATGTAAACACAAAATGTTATCTTCGGAAATTGAAAAACAACAGCGCGGATAAAACCACTGCGATTGAATAAGATTTCGTGTCGTGTCTTTCGCGAGACTTGTTTACTACTGGAAATAGAATTTGTATCTGAAATTAAGGAGAACATATGCCACTTATTCAAATTATTAAATCCATACTAATATTATAAATGTGAAAGTGTGTTTGTTTGTTTGCTTCTCCTTCCTTCACGCCGTAGCTAAGCAATCAATCGACCTGATTTTTGGCATATAGTTAGTTAAAAAGATGGAGAGTAACATAGGTTACTTTTAAACTGAAAAAAAGGGTTAAAAGGGGGTGAAGAGGGGGTCAAAGTTCATATGAAAGTCCGCGCAGACGGGGCAGCAGCTAGTAGGTAGTTAATATGTTATTTGAGAATAGTGAGTCAATAACTCTATGTATAAACTTTTATTTATAACTTTTATTTAAACGAGTATTTAGAAGACAAAAACCCTTGTAGAACATTTTTGATAAGCGCAGACAGGATGGTGACCTTTTTAATGCATGAACTAAAAACATTGTAATAATGGTTGTTGTGATGTACATTAATTACTTTTGTAATTATTTATTTTACAGAACAACTGTACATTCAAAAGAATTACTATAATAATGTAAAGAAAGCTACATTAATCGTTACAAGAACTGGATTGAAATCAGAATAGCTTACCTCATTACAGCTTAAGATACAATAAAAATCCTACCTTTTAAGACCCTGGTCCTTACAATAAAACAAACCATAAACGTTTACAACGCGAGGTTAACGTTATACATACCATTTCACCCGTAGAATGTGACATAAAACAAAGATCCCGGATAGTGGATAGTGCGCGGTCAGACACGTATCGTAAAAACGTCTGGGCCCAAAGTTACCATTATAGTTAATACATATGTTATGCACCAACAAATCAACCAAAAAATATGTTCCGAACAGCAGCAGAAGAACATGCGTCAATACGATAGAAAAGGGATAAATGATAAAAACCAACAGGAAAAAAAGAGATAGTTAATTTTGTCAGTTGCGCGTGAAATCACCGGCACTCAATCACATAAAGATAATACGTCCTAATTAGGATGATTTTGGGTCCTCAAAAATTTGCGCTTATAACATATCTATTTAATATTATATTTTTGATGTGAATACTATAGGTACGTGTTTAAGGAAGAATAATAATAAAAAATAATGCTAGTCCGACACAAGCGCCATTTTTTAGTTTTGATTTTCTTTCTTATGCCGGAATATTGAAACGCTATACAAATTTAAGTACAACTTAATATTGTCAAAATTACTAGATTTGAGGCGTTCTTAACGCGTATGAGTATTTGGACGTTAGGGATTTAAAACAGATACACACTTATTCAGATGAATGAACTACAATTCTGTAAAGTTCTAGAGTAATCCTCTGAGCAATTTTGCAAGAAACACTTTCCAACATACAAACATAATACATCTAATAATAAGAAAAATTAAAAAATAATAAAGGACATGTATACTTCTATGAAAGTCAAATATTTTTTCTCAGTGTTGAAAAATTACTTTTTTATAAAGAATTTAATACAGGCTCAAAAATATTGCCTTTTCATCAAACGACCTGGTTAATTTAAAATTCTTCGTATTTTAATTTGACCTCTTGAACTTAAACCTTTTGAAAGATGAATTGAATTTAATTAGGTCGCTTAAGAAATTCGTGATTTTTTGTAACTAAGTCGAATAAATAATTAATGTTAATATTTTTTATGTATATTTATAGAGTCACACTCTGTACTATAGAATATTATTTTATATGACTAATATTTTGGATGCGAAAGTTTGTGAAAAATACTGAATCTACGAAAAACATAAGAATTTTGATGCTAAGCACTTCGGAGACGATATATGTAAGTAGACAAAATTGTCTACTTTGAAATGGCGTCACTTTAGGTGCTCATATTCTAGATGTTTATTCTGTGTTAAAAACAATGTTATCGAATTTAAATATCAATATGCTACTCGACTTCATTTTTCAGAACTGTTCCTTAGACACACTTTCATCTCTTTAATACTAAAAATGATATTATTGAAATTTTGCACAAACATACATACGTACAGATACCTAGTACCGTGCTGGACATAGAAGATAAACATTTAATTATTGCGAAATTAAGTATTTCATTATTAAAGAATTGACAAAATCAACAATTATACTGCGTATATGAAGTTACATATTAAAATACTAAAAGGTATACCACCTTTTTACATAAACTTTATAAAGCTTTTACACCCTACCGAATTTAATCTGACTAAGTTTACAGTTAAAAGCTAAAAGAACGTAGTAATTAAACTGTCTGCTGACTAAAATGTCTGTTAGTCTATCGTGGCTAGTCAGTAGATATGAAGTTGTTTGAAATGCCCCTCGTGGAGGTCAGCGCGGATATTTTGAACGGGTCGGTCGGTGTTTCCTGCCCACCCAGATGGTTGATACTGTTGAGATGTGGTACGGCTGCTAGCGATTAGCGGAAAATATTGTATTAAATTTGTATAGAAAATTTTACGCCTAATAAACTTTGAATAATCTGCTAATTTTAAGGAGCTACTGAAAATTATTTATTTTATTTTGTTTATTGACACTTTATTACACTATAATAAGAAAAATATCATTGTTGAAGGTCAATGTGTCCAACATAATATGCGGGTCCTTTACTGTCCCTATTTATTGTTTATACAATTGGCTTCATAAATTGTGGCAATTCGTATAGTGTCTTGTGTTTAGTTTTAAAGGTGAGTGTAATTTGCTCTGATATAAATATTTAATTCTTTTTATTTTAATAAAGCTTAAGTCTGGCCCAATATTGATAATTATGCAAAGTAGATTTAAATTTGTATTAACATATAACTTAAAAAAACTAAGCATGAAAAACCGGGCGGCATTTCTAGCTTATGTACGTTGTTGATAATACTTCACTTTTCTAACAGCGATATCTAGTCTCAGTGATTTCACGCTAAGCAGATCTTGTGTTATGGCAACTAGATAACGGATAATTAGTAATTACATATTACACAACACTTTTCTTTTGTAAATGCATAGAATTAATACAAAGCAACACCCAGACCCTAAAAATATACCGAAATGTAATTTAATTTTTCCGGTGTAGAGATCAAACTTACGACCGTCAAGCTAGAACTACATGTTTAAATAAATCCTAGGTGGTCTCATTAATAACTTGTTTATATAACAGAATAACAAATAAGCGACTAGATATTACGACATTGACCTCTTGTTATAATTATACTATAATTGTATAAATGATTTAAATTTAAATACATAACGTATATTGTATAAAAATATTATTTCAAATCTTATTTGTTCTACCTTTTTTATGATATTATAGCATTTTAATAATTTTAGCTCTTGAAGAGACTAACAAATTTTTATATTGTAACACTTTGTAATGTTAATCCTAATGTTAATGCATTTTTGTTCACCTGGCAACACTAGTATAAAAATTCTAATAAAGTTTCTGCGTGATTGTCAAACCTACATCTCAAAAACACACACGAAATCTTCTACATAATATAATATCAGTAACGATTTCATTTAAATAAAAAATACATTTATAAATGGGGTATTTGTAAAACGAGTATGTTTTCATTAACAATAGTGACATAAAGTTTTACTTTTACATAAATATGTCATAATAAAATTAATATTTATACAATTTTAGATCCTTTAAAAATTTCTTAAGCAGAAATAAATTCCAATTAAAATTGAATGCTCAATAAATTCGCTATCGCGGACACAACGACCGCGCCCTGACCGGCATTAAAAGGATTATAAGAAATTTAGCGTAAAATCGTGGATTACCGCGTAATACAGATTTTGCATTTTGACGTGTGCTGTGACGTCATTTTGCGTGTTATACTACGCTGTTTTAGTTAGTTAGTGAGTATGTTTAATTTTGAAGTGAAGAACAAACAGATCTATATTCGACTAGATATAAAAAAATAAATATTTTCAGGACATTTATACACAGCGCCATCTAATATCAAGCTAAACAGAAACTTGTGTTATGGAAACTAGAAAACGGAATAAATTACATATACATACTTTTCTTCTGTGAATACATACATACAATACATAGCAACATCCAGACCCCAGAAAAATTACAAATATATTTTTCCGGGATCGAACCCACGACCCTTCGCGCAGAAAGCAGTTGTGTTTCCACTGCGCCAAGTGGTCGTCATGTATAGGTAGAATTTTGGAATCGTCACCATATCTATTGTATAACATATAATAGTATCTACATAGTCGGTAATTTCTGCTGCGAAGATTGAAGAATAAATTCTGGTCTAGGAAATTAAAAAAGGATACAAAATATAGTTCTGTTTCTGATGAACATACATTAAATCCGATCCTTATAATATTTGTATAACGTATCATAAACGTTAAGGTTAAGGGGAAGATGATTGTTTCGAAAACCACATGAAATTTCACACAGCCTCTAAGAATTAATCGCAAACAAACGTACAGATAATAGGCGTCCTTGTTTCATAATATTTGTAATAATTTAGAACCCTTATTCTTAAAAAGGCTTTCCTTCATTTCTTTCATAAAACAATCTGTCACGATAAGCGTCTAGTCCAGTAATTTAAACATAAAAATTACCAGACATACAAAGTCATCAAGCTTCGAACCTGATTACTATATAAACTACCAACAGTAGCAAGCTAATTAAGGTCAATTTGTAGCATTTTAATTTGCCTATAGCCATGAAACGGACGGCCTAATTTTGATGAATATTTATAGAAAGCATCTGGCGTCTAGGTTCGTTTTAAATATTTAATACTAGCCGCAGACAAGCTTAGGAATGATTTATTGAGCGAAGTTTTAGCATCGAGTTTATTTTTACTTTACTGAGATCATAAGGATGGGTTAATTTTTGAGCTAGGAATTAAAATGTTTTGCTCTACCAAAGTTTAAATGAAATAAACTTATTAATAAGTATGTGTTCTGACTTCTGTCCCTACTTATCAGTAACAGAGGTATTCTGTATGTCGAATTTACACGATAAATTACTGAAACGATATTAATAATTTTTTGACAGTCTTGCTCTCTTGTCGCGATATAATGAGAACAAAACTATAAAAAAATAAAGTATTAAATAAATATTTACAGAACGAAATCACGGGACACGACTAGTAATACCAATCAATGTTCAATAGATTACATTTATAAATTCAATCATGTACTTAAGAAATCATTACCAATGTAATGTGTATAAATTAAAATGTACACATATCTAGTTCTAGTACGAAGTATGAAATATTATATCGAAACCGGTCCGTTCATATTACTTATTTATATATTTTACTATCGTGTAATTGCGAGCTTGTTGTATCGATACTTTTGATTTAATTAGCAAACGATTATTGTATCGATAATGTATCGTATGAATTATGGTGCAGAGATCCATACACTATAAACGGGAAAGTGGGTCTGTTTATCTTTCTTTCACGGCAAAACGGCTGGACCGATTTAGTTGGAACTTGGTATGTTGATAGATAATACCCTGGATTAAAACATAGGATACTTTTTATCCCGGTATTGCCCTGGGAACGGGAACTACGCGGGTAAAACCGCGGCTAGTTCTATATATGGAAAAACTCTTAGAATATGGCTGCTTAATGCTCGCAGGGCAGTAATTCTTGCATGTTTGAATATTGTAATGGTTGTTGTTGTGATGTACCTATAATAATTTATTTTTCATTTTTGAAGTTAGTTAGTAATACATTATTGTTTTATAATAGGTACCTTTACTACTAAATATATCATTATATTTTGACTAACATTTTGCAGATATAAAATGATTTTTATCCCGCTATTTTCATGGTTATGGAAAAAATCGCTATAAATCATAATTATAAGCAAACCTCTTAATTAACTAAACAAAATTCTTTTAACAATAACATTGTGTTATTTTTTATAATATCAAATACTATATTCGTTCGAAACTTTTAAAATTGCAATAAAAAACAGTATGACGCGATGAATATCTTAGGATTAAATCAGGTAACAGAAGTTACCTTTGTACCTTACAAAGGAACTGGCTAACCAGCCTATTGAAGGTTGCGATGAATCACTATAGCTAGAATCGATAGAATTTACCTACACTTAATGACGAATGCGCCAAGGAAAATTAGCAGAGTTAATACGTAGATTATTGATGAATCATGTACAGGAGAAATAGATTGGACTGATATTGGAAATTTTATACTTTTATGTAGTATAGTACGCGTCACGAATCTTTAACGCTGAACGAAACCTGCGCAGAAGTCAAAAATAAAGTATCGAGGCAAAGGCGCGGCGCGCGGGGCGCGTGGTCGTCGGGTGCGCGAGCATTGATTGGTTGCCCCAGTCGTGTTGTCTTTCACGCACCAATACGTCAATTACGAGCGCAATTCTACCGATACAAACATAAATGACGCGTACTATAAGCGTTCTGTGCAGTTTTCATACTGGTACAGTATTAACGTGAACAAATTAGATATTATAAGATTAAAAAAAAATTCTCTCTTCCAAGTCTTCGTCAGATCAGCTCCGTGATATTTTTGTATTGTTACCGAAGTTAAAAAGAGATACCATTGCAGCTCAAACGGTCTTCTTCGTATTGGAAGTAGTTCAAATCTTATTTGTAAATATACATAGTATACAAAAGTAAAGTTAAATAAAAGCTAGTAAAAAAACTAGTCATAATAATATGATGTACATCGTGTGAAAGAGATAGCACTCTATGGAGACGAACAAAACGATGTTCTCTTTCTCGCTTATTCACTTTGTTTACGATCAGCTGTCTTTGGCATAACATAGGTTTTGACGATCGCTTGGTGCAGTAGTAGTACATCTAAGTACGTTTACACTAAAACACAGTGTAAGTTACTTTTGGTACTTAATGAATTTTATAGAGTTTAACTCTTCAGACATTTTTGCAACGATGACATAGAAATATGGACATACTCAAACATAAGCTATTCTATAATATACATACCTTTATTGTCTGTCCTAAATTCCTTCATACCTTCATACCTTGGAGAAATGACCATCCATAGGTTATGTAAATCTTGTTCCAACCAAAGCCCACTGTGTTTCGTCTTACCGCAGCGAGTAGAGGTTATAAGCACCTTCGCAGACTTCCTGGAGGCAACAATATACTTCCATAGATAACTGTCATTGAATATTAAGTCGAAAACCTTTAATATCTTTCTATAAATAAATTAATTTAATAATTAAAATATGGTCAGCCATTGTTGTTTAATTAATAAATAAATAAGGAAAAGTACTAGGCTAACATAAATACGACGGAGTATTCGTTAAAGATATTGCCCTATAATTAGACAGCTTGTTGAATGACAGAACAGATAACGAAACATCTAAATATTTTCCTAATTTTTAAAGCCATTCGGAACGGAAGACCGTTAATATTCAAATTTGGATGCGGTATTTTAATTATTGTGTAATAAATTGCCACATCATATAATTAGTTCATATTTAAACCAGTTTTTTTTTATTTTACTATTTGAAAAATATTTAGCTTGCTCAGAATTGATAATTTTCTAAGAAGTAAGTTAGTTACTTAAGTTAACCGAACGAAACTAAAGGAAAATTTACTATTTTAACATATACGAAGTTAAAATCGGGTTTATTCTTTCCTTTGAAAGAAAAGGAAAAAACATTTGTTTACATCTATAAACGCGAAATTAACACAGCTCCGATAAAGAGGAAAAATAGAACATTTTAAAATACCAACATCGCCACTTCACATATACTGCAACGTGCCTAGAGGAAAAAAACCGTAAACGAATTCCTCGCTGTAAAATAATTAATCACAGCAACATTGAGCACTAATTAAGCGAATAATTAAAGCATTTTGCATTAATCGAATAAAACAAAGCTTCTACGAATGCGCGTGCGTCGCAAAAAATGACCAATTATGGTGTTACGACATTCTTCAATCCAACCCAGTTGCCGGTTGCCTTCAATAAATTCTTCTTAAAATCATTTATCTTAACATATAAAACGCCTAAGCAATAATATGTCTTTATATGGCTCGCTTCGGGGACAAGTATTATATCAATCGTTGGTTTACATAAGGAATTTATTACTTCAACCGACTGCACTACATATATCCAGCATAATGCTCAATGAATATATATATAAATAGTTTTTATAGCCGTGTAATTGATTTTTAAGTGGCGTTTTCGTAAGCTTTAGAGTATGTAAGTCGATTGGTAAAATCTTTTCATGATTGAAGCGTTTCTTGTAGTTGAAATTACATTTTAGGTTTGGTTCGGAGGTAATAACATATTCGTATTGAAAAGTACTATGATATGTTGATGGGTGACACAAATGTTAACTATAACGTCACTTTAAATATAGTGAAAAATAAAATAGAACTTTCTTACAATTTCAAGTCCCTATTTCATTGTAAAGATGATAAGGATATTTTCTTTTTTATTTTTTGTTTTCGATTTAACGTAAGAATTCTTTGGCTTATGATATTCAATACTGAAACAGCTGCTACTCATATCTTAACGGTAATTACACATAAATATATCTAAGAAATAAATTCGATATTGACTATAATTTAATTGAGATTGATTTTCGATGCAAACATAGATATGAGCAAATTATGATTTGTTAATTATAACGTTGCTTAACTCTTAACTAAAGTCGATTATTCAAATAAATTACCCTATCAATACAACACCAGTTTTTCCTAACTCGGAGGTGCAGCTATCGGTGACGTGTCCGGCGATTAAAGGACGTAAGTACCCACTAGTTATGATAAACACTGATAATCTCATTCTAGAGCAACGCCTCAAGTGCTCGCGCGTTTGTTCCTTTCGGAATTCCATTTTTAAATCATTTTATTTTTTCAAGCGACATTGACAGATCGCATTCGGCCAGCATTTCGATTAAACAATCAAAAAGGTCGGTCGTGATTGTGTTCCGATGATTTATTCGTAGTCCAAAGGGCTTTATGTGTGACACCGTTATATTTAAACGAGTGATTCGTATGCACAAAATCTAAACAGGTGGCGTTTGAAAATTTATAACACTGGTTTTGTGGCGTTGTGTAACGTTAGAGAATATCGTTAAAAACGTGTTAATTCATCGGAATCAGCTTGTTAGTGTTGCGATCGGGTTTTCTATGAAAGTGTTATGAATCAGTGTTTATAGAGATGCGCGCGCGCATGTGTGATCGATTTTTAGTGTTTAGTGATCGTTAACGCGAGACATGAGTGTTCCTAATTTGACTGCTGACCAAATCAATGGTATGTTTTTAGTTGAACAATGAGTTTTTGTGTTAACTAATATGTTATGTAAACACGTTGCTAGTTAAATAAAATTTAAAAACAAAACTGTTATCTGGGTCAGATAATGTTTCTACTAAAAATTATCTTTTATGTGTTAATATTACAAGCTTTTATTTTCTAATTGTATAGTAACAGTAAATTCTATTGAATATTTAATCTGTATCATAGATAATATATTTTTATTTCTCTGAAACAGTTTGAATATCGAATATCAACTAATCACCAAATAATTCGGTCATAATGTTAGGTCGCATATATGCTAAATTTGCATAAACATTCCTTAGAATTATTATATTGTGATATCTTCAAATTACGACGTATAAATTGATGAACAAGCATCTAATTTGAAATGAGCCTTTTTTTATTTTAACCAAGTGTTATAAAAATGTCCTTGTATGTCGGCATATGTGATTTTTTTTCTTCAATAAATAAAATTATTAAACTAGGTATAGCTAGGCTAGTATCAGCAACTCGACGTCGATTGGCCCTTTTATTGCCACCCTAGTTCTATGAGGAACCCAAATTATTAAACTAATTTCAATACTCCGAAAAAAAAACAATACGTGTTCTGTCAACTTGTGACGTCAGTTTGCGAGCGCAGCATTCTTTTTTGTTCACCAATTAACAAAATGCAAGCTCATTAAATATTGCCATGTTTAAATGGAGATTTTTTTTTCTTTCAGCTTCTTTCTTTAAAGTTATTTATGTCCTCTACAATTTTATGATTATAAAAATAATAGAGTAAATAGGTATATAACATTATATAATATATACTTTATTTCTTATAATTTGATTTTCAGTGTGTTACTTTTATTGTCTAAGTAATTATTCCCACCATCAGTGGGTTTGCCTTGTGAAGAAATAAATTTGATTTTTTTTTCTATAATAAATATAAAACAATATATTCCATTTTATTCGTAGTATGCGAATCTTTATATACCTATATAAAAAAAAGTCGTGTTAGTTACTTCACTTATAACTCGATAACGGCTCAACTGATTTGGCTGAAAATTTGTGGTTCTAAACTACATTTTAGAAAATTTGTGGTTCTAAACTACAGTTTAGAACCTGGAGAAGGACAAAGGATACTTTTTATCCAGTTTCCAGGTGAATAGTTTTTTTATGAAAGTAAACGCGGACGGAGTCGCGGACAACAGCTAGTTTAATATATTTATTTTTGATTATTAACTATCAACATCAAGAAACGAAATTACTACGAAATGATGTAAACTATACGTTAGCTGAGTAAACAAAGCAATTCGCTACCTCACTTCAAATATTTTTAAAAGATCATTTCTAAAATATGAACATCATTCCAAACTCCCAGATAGTAAGTGTAATTCCCTTTAAAATGTTGAAAAATAGCCTCCAATTTGTATGAATGCTGGAATTTTCAGTTTGACAGTAATCATTAATCGTAGATAAAAAGCCCGATCTAAATTCCGATGACAAAAAAAATAAATCTCACAATTGATTACGATAAAAGCGTATGTTTGTTATCACGGAATTGTCCATTCAGTGTCCCGTAGCTTGTGTTTTGATATAAATAACAGTAAAATTTGTCTTTACCTATGATATTTGGTAGATGTACTTTTTTATAGATAATACTAACGTTTACCCGCGGTTCCGCTCGCGTTGAGTAAAAGTAGGAAACCTATGTTCATTCTGATACCTCTAATTCTATGATGATCGGTCCAGCAGTTTTGGCATGAAAACATCCCTACTTTTTATTTTATTTGTTCTTTGTTACAATATAGATATTACACTATTAAACAATCTTAAACTATTGGAAATTTTGTAATTGGCGGCCTTGTCACTTAAAAGTGAATTCTACTAGACAACCAAACACATACAAAGAAAAAAAAAAACAATAAAAATAAATATATGAAAAATATGTCATACTTTCATATTTATAACATTAACCTATCAATTAATATATTTTAATATTGATTCGCTATACTTTGATATAAAATATCCTAAGTGAGAAATATTTAATGACATGACTCATGAAGCTAGATTTTTAAGTACTAGCAATGAAAGAACAGAGTAACTAAGACTAAGACATTGCATAGCTCCCAGTGTTTTACCGTCATAGTAATTTTAGATTAATTCCTTCATACATCAGTTGCGAGTGTTGTCTACCACGTCATTAGTCTATGTCACAGTAACAATACTCGGGATTGGCTGACGCGTAATTTTGTAAACGACCGTTATCCCATGAGCTTCACAAATTAGATATTTATTCATAATGTGTTTGATTTAATGCTCTCTTGAGGGTCTTGTTAGCTGGTCTGTATTATTTATAGGAGAGAGGCTTATCCATTGTTTACGATGGGCAGTTTTTTTATGAATGCGTAACGCAGTACTGAATTTTAATGACCCTTTCCGAGGGCACGTCACTTTTGACGTCCCTTTGACCTTTTTTGTTTTTAGACAGGGCGTGTCGGAGCTATTTTTGGTTATGATATTAAATGAAGTAGCTTTCATTTTGGATAAATAGGTTTAACAGGATTCGTAATGAATTTTAAATAGCTTTGGCAAATAAAAGTAAATTTGTATTTTTACGTAGGATATTTGCATTTAATGCTTTAAAATTATGTGTAACGACATATACTCATAGATCTTTCAATAATTTTCTTTTGCTAAGTAAGAAATTTGATGATTTATTGATCTCATGATCATGACTCATGTCTTAAGTCTTAACAAAGAGATTGATCTAATTTCTGTAGTATACCTACCAATACACTAATTAACGAATAAATTCCATAGTTCTAAGGAGTAAGGACTAAGGACCGTTCTAAGGTCCTTTAACACACTACACTATACCCTGCAGAAGACCTTTAAAGCCACATAATATATCGTTGACAATATTTATATACTTATATCATTCAGACAGAAAAACTATAGCGTGATTCAGATTGCAAAAGCGCCATCTATGATTAAGTGGCGGAGTTACTACATGATAGTTTGTTCCACTGCAATATTCAAGAGTTGTATTGTTATTTGTTTCAGAGATCGAAGCGGCTGAGGCGTGCAAATGGCTCCGAGCAGCTGGCTTCCCGCAGTATGCGCAGATGTACGAAGGTAACAATATAATATATTTTATACTACATTATAGAAACGTTATCTATACTGCTATTATAAAGTTATAGAAAACATTTGCAAGCTTTGAACTTTGAAGGATAACATCTTGATCAAAAATCCGTTGACCATAGGTAATACGATAACCTACAAAAGTATACTGACAATTACATATCATAATAACTCTAAAATATTTGACAAAACACCAAAAAATCATATAAGAAATTTTTAAAATATATGTAACTCTTAACTCAGACACTATTTTTTGTGTGAAGATGTTTTATAATATTAAATATGTTAATATACTTTTGTAATCGTCTGTACGTTGTACATTTAAATTACTAAACATTTTTCAACACTGTAATATTAGCAAGTTGTCAACGTTGTAGCTGACAGAGTCAGAAAGGTCAGAGGTCTAAATTAAAAAAAAAAAACCTTTGTTTTGAATAAATTTCTGGATAAAATCAGACCTTAGTCGGATTATTATTATTAATTATTATTGATAGTACGTTCCTACACCAGTATATGCTTATTAAGTTTAAACAAAAATGTATCTAGCTACTTTCCTTAATCCTGTACTTAAAAAATCCTTCTTAAACACAAAAAAATATAAGCTAAAAAAATCATGCTGTATAAGTTGTGTACCCAATGCATGAGCCCCAGCTGTCCGGGGCGCGCGAACATGACCTGTCCCACGAATCTATTAATCATACTTACCGACTGTTTTGTCTGCAAACTATACAGAGTGTTTGCAAATTAACAAAACCATTTATCATACAACGTTAGCGTCTAGCTATAATTTTGGAAAATTGCTTTCGCTTTGTTTGTGAAGCTATAAGGAAAATATATGGGAAAAACGATTTTATCTTGCATTGTCTTGAATTCTTTGTCCTCATTTTTGTTTATGGTTGAAACATATCGTTAGAAAATTATAGTCATTTCCTTTTCAAAGTGTGACTTTTTAATTTTATATCTTAATGTAATCCATATTTATTAAGTACACCCTGTATAGCGACTAGAGCTCAGCTGTGTCATAGATGGACCCAAATCCCATTCAATTGACCGCTGTTCTTAATGCTAGCGTTGTATGGATGCGTCTTGACATATTTATATATAATGTGCATTTTCCTTATTACTTGAAGTTTTACTTTCTACATTATACAGAGTGTTCTGTTTTTCTTCTGTGATTTTCTGAAGTAGTAGTTTCCGTTCCCATAACAAAAGAAAAAACTTTGACAGCTATTCAATCTGACCGCGGAAATGTGGTCTAAAAATGAAATGTCAGCCTAGGAGTCTTTTTAACCTTGTCTTTAAGTAAGATTTATAAATCTGTATTCTTATACCTATTTTTATTAAAACGTAAATCTCAAACAAAAAAATAAATCGCTATGAATAAAACTCCTTTATTTCTTCGGTCACTTCCTTACATAACTACTAAATGAACGGCTATAAAATATATTACTATATAATTTTATGCAAAACTTTTATTAACTGATTACGTAATGTTACTGAATAGCATACAGTAAGGTAATAAAAATTAACAACTTCTGGGTTACAAATTACAGGTTATTTTGTTAACAAATACTAGCTGTGCTTAATAGTAAAAAAAAAGTAATTGTATAAGTCTAAAGAACAATTATATGTACTAGCTTAAAGCGTTTACACTATAGCTTGATGTCTCCGAGCGATTTTACAAACAAAAAAAAGTACATTTTCCCCTTAAATGCCAACAACACATTCGATATAACCCATAGTCCTTAACTCAAGGTAAAAAAAAATCATTTAAATTTTTTTTATAATTCCTGTGTGAAAGAGTTACAAACATCCATGCATATTCACAAAATTTCGCAGTTATAGAACTAGTAAGCTTATTATTTTTTAAGGTAATGCAAAGCAACATGCGACATTCACAACATAATAAGAACCTCCGCTACGACATTAAAGAAAAACAAACAAACAAAAAATAGTTAAAACAATATTTAGTTATCTATTAAGAGATAGAATACTTTTAATACTTCAATTAGAAACAGCTTTGTTTCAAAAAACAATTTCATTAAAAGCTGTTCACAAAATGGAACTTCTAATAGTTTTGAGCAAACAATATTAGCCTTATGGCTATATTATTATTAATATAAACATAATTAATGATTTCTCGAAAATCTAATGAGCGTTCTATTTTATTAATTTTAAATATTATTTTATAATGTTTTTGCTAAAAAATGTTTCCGTTTCACACAAAGCTATTGATTGAATTTGGCTGAACTAAAGCATTCTAAATACGACCTTGAACAGTTTTAATGAAACAAAATTTTATCTATACGTAACATATGAAATCCATTGTCTTAAAAAGAAACGTATATTGCGGTATTACCCGCGGTATTACCCCGGAAATGAAAAATTCTCGAGTAGAACTGCAAGGCACGGCTTGTATATTATAAGTTAAGGCGCCTATCTGATGTATACTTCTAATAGTCTATTATAAACATTGTCGACTACACTTGTTAGGCGCCTAATAACATTTCCAATATGTAGACAATTGTACCTTTTTTTCTATTGTGCTATGAGTCACAACGCCATACAAACTCAAGGAATTGAAACCGAGACAAGCCATAGAGGAATCATAGCGAATGACGTCACACGCCAGCATTGCATGATGAACATCAAACAGAATACATGAATACTAACATGTGGGGATACAACGTAGTACTATCGAATCCTAATAACATTATAAAACGCGAAAGTTTATGAAGATGTTTGTACTAATATGTATGTTAGTATATCTTTCAAGCAAAAACAGCCGCCTGAACAGTGACGTGAAAATGTCACTGTGCTCCGGTCTGAAGGGCACTGTAGCCAGCGAAATTACTGGGCTAATGAGTCTTTACATCTGACGACTCAAAGTGGGGAGCGTCGGTGTAGTGCACCCCTGCCCGGAGCAAAGTTCCGGGTAGCACTACATTGGCTATGGGCTGGCGTTACTCTTACCATCAGGAGTGCGTCCAGCTCGTCTCCCCTCTTCATGTTAAAAAAAAAAAAAAAAAACTGCTAAACGGATTTTGTTGAAGTTAAGTATTCGAGTAGATTAGATGCTAAATTAATATAATGAAGGATCTTTTTTCCATTATTTATATGGGAACGAAAACTACTCGTTAAGTCACAATGATATTTTTATATCATTTATTACTGGTATACAATTAGAGTAATAATATTAGATTGACGTCTATCAAACTGAATTACTAAAATCTCTCAAATTTAAACATCTTATGACTCAAAGTGGGGAGCGTCAATGTAGTGCACCCCTGCCCGGAGCAAAGTTCTGGGTTGCATTACATTGGTTATGGGCTGGTGTTTCTCTTACCATCAGGAGGGTGTCCAGCTCGTCTCACTACTTCATAGAATAAAAAACTGTTATAAATCATATAACATATTCATTTTTAATAGTAAAATCAGATAAGCCAAAACACAGGTAACGATTAGATTAAGAAACATGTATGACTCACTATTGTTTTTCAATAAAAGAAAGCTATTTATATAATGATATGAGAAACGAAAATAAATCCTTAATAATCTAAATAATATTTTGTGCCATAAAAATCGGATAAGTACAAATATTCGAAGTTAAAAATATACAAATTTATGAACTGAATTATTAAACTACAAAGTCCCGTAGAAACAAAAGTTCCTTCAATCAATTTAACTAAAGTTCTATGCTTATTCAGTTTAACAATAAATAAATGAATGTCCTATCCATACTAATATATCGTATCTGATGACAATAACCTAAATTATCCTTAAATAGACGCAAAGGATGCGATGTCAGTCTTTTATTTGTGACATACGCATATCTTTTAAGTCTCATGTCCTTATATGGTATGATTTATTCTAAAGATCTACGTTACATTAAATCTGAATATCAAGTATAGTAAATTGTAAGACGATAGGTTAACTAAGGATATGCCATCGAGTTGTATGTTGTATTAAACAGTTTATCTAAGGACTTGCTTATTATCTTATTTTTATGTTATATTCAGTTATAAATTAAATTAACTAATGTTAAAACTTATTGATTTATAGTACATAAAAAGTTTATTAATTATCATCAAATCGATTCAGCAACTGCGTAATTATCTTCGCAAATATTATTAATCATTGAAAAATTAATTACATTTCAATTTAAATTTAAACAGTCATAATGACCACATTTTGCTGACCCGCACAATATGTGACTATGCATTGAAAAAAAAATCAGAATCCGTTCTACCGTTTCGTTATTAGAAACTGACGTACACAATGAAAAACCACCAAACTTGACGTAACAATTTAAAAAGATCACTCAAAGCTTCAGATTTACCGTAATCCTTGATAAGATAAAAATGGTTGATAAAACTTTGTTTGAATCTCTGACGATGACTTGTTTTTGCTTTCAAAAAAATCAAATATTTGTAAAGGTAAGGTTAGGT
>JADANM010003353.1:6122675-6156933 GCA_026213755.1 Eurema hecabe
TTTTGGATTAAACTCACACATGTATCAGGAAATTTTCATGGTTTGTTTTCAAAAGCTACAAATAGAACATATCTTTTTGATTCACCTTTAACCAACAGTAACAATTATTTTTTTAAAAGTTCTGTTTAACATAAATTATTAAAAAATTATCTTCGAAATACTCATAAGACATAATAACTATTGAAATCCATTGTTTTTGAATAACATTCTTTGAAATTATCAATCGTCTAAGGAATCATTTGTAGCTAAAGTCTCATTTCGTTCATTCATTCCGTTCACTACAGAAGCAATCAAACTCACTCACTTGTTGAGCTGAAAAACAAGAACGATTCCATTTATGAGTTAATCGAATGTTCAGTTGAGCGAGCCGCCATTGTAGTTTTCCATTCAATACTTTAATACATGGATATAGCTTTGAAAGATAGAATGAAATACAATAAAAGAATATATACAGTAGGTATTTATATAGAAGACGCAAGACAGTTTACAATGAAACATTTAAAAAATACAAAATTATGCGCGAACTCACGTAAAAAAGCATAGGTATATACGCTCGAATTGAAAACCTTCCTCCTTCTTTTGAAATCGGTTAACAAAGAAAACTCAATGATGCAGTATGACAGTGGTCTCAGCATTTATATTATAACTTAAACTAACGTCTAGCCCTGGCTTCACATATATTAATATTATGCGTGAATTATCTCACTCTATCAATTAAAAAAAACTGCATTAAAAATCGGGTACGTAGTTTAATAGATTTAGCCATACATAGGTACAGACTGATATAAACCACTTTGTTTTATGTTATGTAATGTTTCTTTCATTGTAACCAAGAGTCAATTTTACAAAACATTGCTTAGATAATTTTACTATGTAATTAGAACGATATTTATTAACGCATATACAACTTATTTCCTAGTAATCGTAATTAATCTTATCTCTGCCAAAATATATCAATAGTCGTCTTCCTGATAATTGGATATACATTATCTTATATCAATTATAATGATCAAAAGCGATATTCTAAGGTAATATTCATACCTATGATATTATAAACAAATAGTTCTTTCTAACGAGGGAAAATATAAAGCTTTCAGTTAAAATAATATTAAAGAAAACGAACGTTAGACTTAGGCATTACTAACTGGCGAATGAAATAAATATAAAATATTATATAATTAGGTACGTGAATGCCGAATATTCCACACGATAAGTCACTTTGAAGTCAGAGCTGAAAAAACGGGAGATTAACTTCCAACATTCCGCCCTGAAAAAGATTAAAAACGTGCATGTAGTCACTTTGTGACGACCGCTTGGCGCAGTGGTAGCACAACTGCTTTCTGCGCGAAGGGTCGTGGGTTCGATCTCCACACCGGAAAACATATTCGAAATTTATATTTGTATTTTTCTGGGGTCTGGGGTTGCTATGTTTTGTATGTATGTATTTACAAAAGAAAAGTATGTATATGTAATTTATTCCGTTATTTAGTTGCCATAACACAAGCTTTCTGCTTAGCTTGGAACTAGATGGAGCTGTGTATAAATGTCCTGAAAATATTTATTTATTATATTTGTTATTTATTTGTGGCGTTAGGAATGAAATAGTCATTATGATAGTTATTTGAAGTACTTTATTAGTTAAAGTTAAGGTAAATAATAGTTACTAAACTAATAGTAAATTATTGTTCTTTCTATAGAGAAGACAACTGCTTAAAACACATTTGTGGGAAAGGTGAAATCTAAACAAATATTAAATAGTGACATTATTGTAAGACAGAGTAATCTCGGCAATAATTGAACCGATTTTGGAAATATAAATAAATATAAACATTTCGTTAATTCATGTTTCCGTTCTATTTTTAAATTACTAAATTTTTAAACTAATAATATTATAAAATTAAGTGGGACTTATACATCAGTGGCAAAATGTAGGTAAATCCTCCAATTTGAAGGCAAGCCGATGAAAGCAAACACGCTCGCCCGTGCAAAACGGTTCACTGGACACGAGGTAAAATTAACCAACGATATTCCTCTGTGTATTGTACGTATAGATAACTTTATTCAGTATACAATAATGGCTCGATATTATAACATACTAGCTGTTGCTCGCGACTTCGTCCCCATCGATTACTTTTTCAATTATTTCTTCGCTCCTATTAGTCGGAGCGTGATGTTATGTAGCCGAGAGCCTTCCTCGATAAACTGTCTATTTATTAAAAAAAATAATTTTTCAATTCGAACCAGTAGTTCCTGAGATTAACGCGTTCAATCAATCAATCAAACGAACAAACTCTTCAGCTGTATTTTATTAGTTTAGACCGATAATTCCCCTATACATTTTACAGTAGTCACTTTAGAAGACTTTAATACGATACAATATCTACTCACAGTAAGACCAATGCCTGCATACTGATTTGATAGTTCTGTCAATTTTTCTACACTTCATACATTTGATTTGCGCTTGACTATTTAGTTGTTAGCACCTGACTAAGTCCGGTGTAAATTTATCGTAGTTAAAAACTTAAACGTTTATTCGTGAATGTTTCAGAGACCTGTGTTACGCCGTTAAATTGAGTTCGGACGTTAGAAACACGTGCTTTGAAATAAATTAATTGCTTTAAAGCGAAATGTTTTGAACGCGACTTTATTAAGCGTTGAAATTTTAATTTTCATTCTAAAATGCGATGCTGTTAGTTTTGTGTATTGTTTGCTAGCTGTTGCCCGCGACTCCGTCCGCGTGGACTTTCATATAAACTTTGACCCTTATTATTGTAAATGGGAAAATGTCTGTCTTTATGTTTGTGTCTTTTGCGGCAAAACGGCTAGACCGATTTAGTTGAAATTTGGCATGTAGATACCCTGGATTAAAACATAGGATACTTGTTATCCCGGTATTGTCCCAGGAACACTGCGCTAATAAAATTATACATTTAAAAGCAAACTTGTCCACAGATAAATCAACCAAGTTTAATTGCCAATGTTGGGACTCTAAATAGCAAAACCAAATCAAACTTTGCAATTGAAGTAAGAAATGTAACGTTCGATTTTCGCATGAAACTTTTTGTTGGATCTAACGCTTTTATTAGGGCTGGCACAAGTGAGTTTTTGAGTTATTTTATACTTAATTTTTTTTAATAAATGTAAAAATTCCTAGTGTCATGCCATTGTATTATTCAATTTTTATTTTTTAATTTTTAGTACATAATTCAAGTATATTATACGTCTAAATTTTTCTATTCAATTTTATAAAAGAACAATCCTCTTTTAGGGTTGTCAACCATTAAAATATATTAAGTTACTCTATGGTAAGTAATTAGAATAAAATTTTCACCAAGAATATTCGAGAATTTTCCTGTCAGCCCTACTAAACCCTCGTACGTCGACAACTGTCAAGGGGACAACTCAATGATATTAAGTTACCGACGTGAATCCGCCATTTTATATACGTTAAAATGTGACAGGAAAATTGTCGGTTTCAGAACGTATGAGAATATTCTTTCGTCTAGACTTTAGTTATTACCAATCTAGTACATGGAGAAAGTCATTAATAGGTTAAGTTTATTAAGAATTGTTTAATGACGGAGTACTAAAGTCCTACTCAAACTTAAGTTCACTTAAATCGGTCTGATTAGACAGTTCGCCACGCAAAACAGTCAATACTACTAAACTTAAGGCGCTGAAATTTGATTTACGTATGAACATTTGGCTGTAAGCGATTATATTTTCAGGACATTTATACACAGCGCCATCTAGTTCCAAGCTAAGCCGAAGCTTGTGTTATGGCAACTAGATAACGGAATAAATTACATATAAATTACTTTTCTTTTGTAAATACATACATACAATACATAGCAACACCCAGACCCCAGAAAAATACAAATGTAAATTACAAATATATTTTTCCGGTGTGGGAATCGAACCCACGACCCTTCGCGCAGAAGGCAGGTGTATTACCCACTGCACCAAGCGGTCGTCAAATGCTTTTGGATTATGAAAATGCTTTTGGAATTGTTCTTCACGAACGATGATTGAAAATTAAAGCAAGCATATATAAAAACACGGTAAATGTACGCAGAGATAGGTTTTAAAACAAATGATATAAGGACATTATTGGCTAGGTTTTTTATAAGTTTTTTGTAAGTGTTTTTGTAAGTACTAAACTCAGGATCAACTGTCTTTAAAAATGCTATACCTAGAAATGTGTTCCTTTGAGTTTGAGTTTCCTAAATAACTTTACAATTAAATAGTAATAATTATTGCTCCAATCAAAATAACAAATGGAACTAAAATCGATGTTATATAATTTTACCGTTACGAGTTTTCCTTCTTTCATCAATTAAAGACTTTTAATTAAACCTCGTGCTGCTCGGATATATTCCGATTCGCTTCATTCTAAAAATGTATAACAAAAACAGCTTACTTTACCACGTGTAGGTTTAGAAATTGACTTCACTTTTAACTCTTTGGTGTAAAGAAAGTAATTATTCATTTATTTGTATTTAATACACACATAGGTTACTTACGTTACGTCATCGCATCATATATCTATGTCGCAGGCGGATTGTATAATCCGCTGTATTACATTACGGCTAGCCGTTTTACAAAACAGGGCCGTTTTGCAAAGCGGCGGTTCAACGTTTAGCCGTATTCTCTTGCGTAGTTTTTGTATCATTATAAATTCTTATATTCCTATTATTTTTGTATCATTGTCATAGTTTTCGTATCATTATAAAAATAACTTGATTACTCAGCTTTATTTTTATTAAATTAGGTTAGGTTAGGATAGTTTTGTATCATTATAAAAAAAACTTGAATACTCAGCTTCATTTTTATTAAAGATGAGTAAATAAGTTTTTTTTATATTAATAAATAACTAACCTAACCTAACCTAATATATTAAAAACTAACATATGGTGACGAATAGATTTAGGCGGTTTTTTTACTTATCCGCATTCAATACGGCTAATCGTTGGACCGCCGCTTTGCAAAACGGCCCTGTTTTGTAGCCGTAATGTAATACGGCGGATTATACAATCCGCCTGCGACATCTATACTAATATATAAAGCTGAAGAGTTTGTTTGTTTGTTTGAACGCGCTAATCTCAGGATCTACTGGTTCGAATTTAAAAAATATTTTTTTATTGAATTAACCATTTATCGAGGAAGGCTTTAGGCTACATAACATCACGCTGCGACTAATAGGAGCGAAGATATACTGGAAAATATGGAAAAAACGGGCAAAATTATTCATCTTTGAGGGCTTCGTTTGCGTGCGCTGCGAAAACGGTTCAAGATATAAAAATAATATGTATGAAAGAATTATTCCTCTTTAAATGATCTAAAAAAAAGTCCGCGACAGTATATGTCTATCTTCTAAGATTGACTCACTATAACATCATAATAGAAATAGATCCGACGGGGACGAAGTCGCGAGCAACATCTAGTGTAATATATATAAACACAACACTAATAACTGAACGAGACAGTAAACCAAAATAGTGTACATATCATCTTACTTAATTTAACTTATCTAAACCGAGAGCGGTGGGGGAATATGATGGTTAACATCATCATATTCGCATATACAGAAGATAATATATAGTTTACTAGCTGTGTCCCGCGGTTTTACCCGCGTAGTTCCCGTTCCCGGGGCAATACCGGAATATAAGCTATCCTATCTTTTAAGTTAGATCAAACTGTACATGGTGTGCGAATTTTATTATAATCGGTTAAGTGGTTTAGGAGTCCATTGAGGACAAACATTGTGACACGAGATTTATACTCGTATATATTAAGATATGTTGTTTTGTGACATGAGAGATAGTAGATACATACAACGCAAGAGTAACTTTTGACTCAATGTTAAGAAACAATCTAATCTTCTTCATTATTATTATTATCGTTACATAGTATATATGTCACCGGAAAATAACAAGAACAGAAAATTTATAAATTTCCTAGGAAATTTATTAACTTCCTTCTATTTCTTCTAAACGAGAGACAAATTGTATTATTTTACGGCCACATTTTCGCAAATTTATCAATTTACCGAACTTATGCGTAAAATAATAAGTAAGCAATAAACAAACGTCATGTGCGCTCTGATCGGTTGAATAACTGTCAACATCAACCAATCAGCGAGCATTGTGTTATTTTCCGTATTTTAAAAAAGCGTAAAATTAAAAGCTTTTCTGTGATTGGTCGAACCATTTAGAACCTTATGAATGGATATTCGTTAGTTGATTAATTTACCACGAGACGTCGCAAATACATAACAAAGTCGTATCTCTGTCCGTAGGTGTGCTTAAATTCTTAAAACTACTTAACCGATTTTCATGCGGTTTTTTAAATAAATAGAGTGATTCAAGAGTAATGGCATGACATTCAGTTGCGTAATCTATAATATAAAAATGAATCGCAAAATGTGTTGGTAAGCGCTTAACTCGATAACAACTAAACCGATTTACATAATTCTTTTTTTTAGAATACTCGTGGATGAACAAGGATGGTTTTTAAGAAAAAAATGGAACGTGCAGGGTATTGAATTTCGGATAGGATAGGTACAGCGCGAACGAAGTCGCTTGGGGCAACTAGTTTATAATAATTCTATTAGCAGGACCAACGTGACTTCGTTCACGATGTCCTAATCCTACCCGAAACTATACCATACGCCTACTATATTTTTGCTAAAAATCATCCTCATACATCCAGAATTTTTTTTTAAAAAGAAATTATATAAATCGGTTGAGCTATTATCGAGTGCACTTACCAACACATTTTGCGATTCTTGTCTGTATTATGGGAGATTATTATAGATTGGAATTATTGTCATACCTTATGTATAGTACGCGTCATTTATGTTTAGTGATTGACGAGAATAGCTGCGCATCGGTAGAATCGTGCTCGTAATTGACGTATTGGTGCGAGAAAGACAACACGACTGGGACAACCAATCAACGCTCGCGCACTCGACGATCACGCGCCCCGCGCGCCGCTCCGCTACCTCGATACCTTATTTTTGACTTCTGCGCAGGTTTCGTACAGCGCTAAAGATTCGTGACGCGTACTATAACAAACTAATAACAGCGATTTATCGAGTGGAAAGCAGTACTACTGCGGTGGACCGCATCAGTTATATCGGAACTGTGGTTTGGAGCTGAGTATGGCGTTGTCTGTCCCAAACCAGCCTAATTTGCGTGCGTTATTAATTCACGAAGTCCTTTGATAGCAATACAAACAATCAAACGTGAATCTTGCATGATTAAAGGGAGAATTCTCGTGAGAACTAGACAATCGTAGCAAAAGCATATTATATCGTTTTACCGCTTTATTATCTCATAGATATATGCTTACCAAATACAGGTAACATTATTTACTGTTATGAATTGAAATAATTAATTAATATATTTAAAATATAATGATATAAAGGTACTGAGTTATTTTGGATCACTACTTTTTCAGCACTTCTTTGTTGACGATTAGGTAATAATATATTTATAAACAAGCGTAAAATCTGATGTTATTTACGTCTAGCGTTGTGATATATATTCATAAAATATACCAAAATATAAAAGAAACAAATAGACACAATATATTATAATGAATATCAATATTATTATAAGTATTCTTATGACAATGTTTTCCTACCTGTTCAAAACCCACATCAAGGAAGAATAGTTTGACAATTGTCATCTAAAATACGAGGGTACGCTGACAGCCATTGTGTTTGAGATAATACGAATATAATTACATATATGACATAGCGAAAGGACATTTAATGATTGATCGTTCGTAAACGTGTTGATGATAAACATTTTCAATATCAAAGTTATTCAAACGAACTGTTATGTATGGTAACATTTTTAAACCATTTCATTTTATATACCTAGGTACAATATACAAACATTAAGCTTTGATAGAATACAGTATTAGTAACAAGCGGCCTTATGACTCAAGAGTCTCTTCCAGGCAACAAATTGTAAACAGAATAAAAAAGAGAAGGTAAATCAGAGGGCGATATGCAACTGATACGATAACATAGTGCATATTATATAAACAAATTATGTATACAAACATAACAATTATAGTATTACTAAACAATTATGACATATGTTACTATATGCCTAGTCTAGTCTAATAAATATATATTTTTGTTAAAATTTAAATGCTCTTTTTTCAGATCTCCAGTTCCCAATCGACGTGTCCGGGGTACAAAACGACCATCCGTTCTTAGACGCGGACTCCTTGCAATCACTCTTCAGACGGCTGACAGCGCTCAACCGATGTGCCAACATGAAGCTTGAACATCACCATCATCAGAAGAGATCTGTACGTATCTTCAAACTATTAAGAATACTAGCAGCACCCCGCGGTTTTACCCGCGTTGTTCCCGTTCCCAGAACAATACGAGGATGTAAAGTACCCTATGTCTTAATTCAGGATATCATCTATCTAGATACCAAATTGCAATTAAAACGGTACAGCCGTTTTTGCGTGAAAGAAGATACATCCATAAAGTATGTTTATAAAAATCTTCCAAAAATTAAAAACTTCTGGGGTTTTATATACGATAAGTGTTTATAGGCGAAAATTTATTCTCTACATCAGGTTTTTTGCTTTTCAAATTATGACCAACTAGCGACTAGCATTGACTTGGTACGCATATATTATGTATGTATTGTACGTAATAATCTTTCTTTTCAATCACTCAATCTAATAATCATCTGATGACTCAAAGTGGGGAGCGTCGTTGTAGTGCTCTGCCCGGAGTTGGGCTTTATAGCAAAGTTCCGGGTAGCACTGCATTGGCTATGGGCTGGCGTTACTCTTACCATCAGGAGTGCGTCCAGCTCGTCTCCCCTCTCCATAGTATAAAAAAAAAAATAAGAAAACACATGAAAATTGGTTGATTAGTCAAAAGATTTAAGCATACAGAAGAAAGCTATTATGATTTATACTAAGTAATGAAGAAAAATAACCTTCTATGTACCTTTGTAACATCAATGCTTTAAAGACTAAAGTGTCTAGTCCAAGTCAAGAAACATTTATAGACTCTAAATGTCCGAATTGGCGTCTGTTCAAATAAGATCCCGTTTTTACATTGTACGCGATTTAACAAGTTTCGTTACTACATTCGCTAAAAGCTCGCTGATAGCTCGAGTTAAACTGAGCATTAACTACTTGGTATCTAAATTCTATACTTAATGACATCCCCATGCTTTTTTTAACCGAGTGAGTACTGGTATTAGTTAAGGTAGAAAAGGTTTAAAAGGGTATGTTAGCGAGTAAGATATTAGATTATATAAAAGATACTATTTTTTATATTATAAAGATTAAGAGTGTGTTTCTTAGAACGCGTTAATAACCTGCAACTACTGGTTCAATTTTAACAATTATTTTTGGGTTATTTAGAGTATTTTTCGAGGAAGATTATAGACATAAAATAACGATGCGACCGATAGAATCATCGGTGAAAAGTGAAAAAATCGGAAAAATATTTATTTTGAGAGATTATATTGCATACATTACGTAAAAGGTTCAAGTGACAAAAATTAAAAAATTAAATAATGTTAAACTCTGTTTAAGTCGCTATTTCAAAGCTATTTCAATGTATTCCGTCCCTTGATACATTGTACAAAATAAGAATTAAATTATTTCCATTATATGTATTAGCAAGTAGGTGTAAACGAGGCACGTACTAATCGATACATTTCCAGTGAAAACAGATATAGGAATGAAATCGATGCCAACTTTCCGTTTTCATTATAAACGTTTTTACATAACCATCTTGCTGTTAAGTGTTGTTCCATTGAGCTTCGGTGTTAGGGAATACTTTCTAATGCGTTTGTATAATTTTATCGTTTTGATAGTATTAGCGGCTTACGGTACAGTTGACTACAAAAGTCATTAACACATTCTAAGCTATAAATTATTGTAGTAGTTAATATATCATTGGTTGAATCTGTGTTGCATTTTGAAAATTAGCAATGATATTATGATTTAGTGCATATAAAATTGTTAACATAAGATCGATTACAAAGAACAAAAACTACGCATAATCACGTATAAAATGTGGAATTAACACTTATGAGTGATTTTCCACCAGGCACTTACGCAAACTAAAAAGAAGAAAATGATCCCAAGAAAAAATAAAATATTAAACTAGCTGATACATCACATTTTGTGCAAAACCCGAAAGCAAGAACGAAAATCTGATGGAACTATTCAAAAAACTCTGTGAGTGTTTACATGTTGTGGTATCTGAGAGTGATGTTAAGGCATGTCGTCGTGTAGCTAAGATGAACTCAAACTCTAAAAGGCCGCGGAACATACTAGTTACCCTCTCGTCGCAGCGTCAGCGTGATGCTCTCTTGTCCGCGTTGACTCGCTACAATAAGTCCCACCCGGACACCAAACTATCTACTACCAATATTGGTATTGGCGGCCCGTCGTCGAGCAGGATATACTTGTCTGAACATTTGTCTCCTGAAGCTAAAGAGTTACACCACGCGGCACGTAAATTTTGTACTGACAAGAACTACAAGTTTGTTTGGGTGCGATATGGACAAATTTATGTTCGTAAGGATGAATTAAGCCCGGCCATTCTAATTAGAAGTCATGATTCTTTCACAAAATTGTCTTAATTGTTATAACTACTACTAATTTGTTTGTTTATCACTGCTTAGTAAGTTACATGATCAATTTTTGTTTTTATATACTGTATTACACGTTATTTCCACAATGATTAATATATATTATCAAAATGTAAACCGAATTCGTAGCAAGTTAACTCAATTTTCTTTAAATCGGTTAAATTCTAACTTCGATATTATATGCTTGACGGAAACCAACTTAAATATGAGTGTTTTCGATGGCGAAGTTGTTGACGCCCGTTATAATCTCTTCCGACGAGATCGTGCGGATTCCTCCAGTACTAAAACCGAGGGAGGTGGAGTTTTACTCGCCGTCCATAAAAAATATCAGGTCATCCGTCAAGCATCATGGGATAGCGAAATGGAGGATGTCTGGGTTACTCTTATTCCTAAAGCACGTGACACTTCTCGCTTGAATGTATGTGTTTGCTATTTGCCTCCTGACATTAGAATTAACAAGCTTGAACTCTTTTATAGCCATTGCCAGAATTTACTTCTTAATCTTTTCCCTTCAGATAATTTCTTATTAATTGGTGATTTTAACATACCTGATTACTTTGATTCGATTAATCCCTCTCTGTCAATTTCCCCTAACCCGAGTAAGAAGCTTCTTCTACTAAATGAATTATTGTCACTGTGTAATCTAAAACAGCATAACTTTATCACAAATGCAAACGCTCGCTTGTTGGACCTGGTGCTTTCTAATACAGATTGTATAAGTGTCAATGAAACGCTTGCATTAAGTTCGTTGGATAAAAATCATCCCGCAATTTTGATTACTCTCTCTCCAATTCAGATTTCTAAAGAGCTTCAACGCGCTAACATAAAACGGCTTAATTTTGCTAAATGTAATTTTGAAAACATTAAATCTGAACTCCAGTCTGTGAACTGGTCCGAAATCTTATCGTCCCCCTGTATTGATGAGTGCATCGAAGCTTTTTATGAGCGTTTATTCGAAATAATATCAAGAAATACACCAAATTGTTGCAGCAAATTCTCATCTTATCCAGTTTGGTACAGCAAATCTTTAATTAAATGTAATGAAGAAAAAAACTTATATCATAAACGGTTTAAGAGGTTTGGGAATCCCCGCGATTACGATGTTTTCTCTTTGCTGAGGGAGAGATGCAAATTTCTAACCAAGATTAGTTACAATAAGTATATCGCATCCATCGAGGACTCTTTGGTCAAGGACATAAAGTCATTTTGGAGGTTTGTGAATAATCGTAAAGGCCATATCTCAGTGCCTCACACCATGACACTTGAAAATACTTCAGAGTCAGACGGTCAGGGGATATGTGACCTTTTTTCTCGATACTTTGGTTCAGTTTTTGACGGTAAAATTAATAAATCTAACCCACATACTGACCAATCCGGCGCTGGAAATAGCACGTACCTTAATATATTATCTGGCTTTTCTATTACGGTAACAGATATCGAACGTAAAATAGATAGTTTGGATATTAATAAAGGAGCAGGTCCTGACCTTCTGCCTCCTATTTTCATAAAAAGTTGCGGAAAAGAGTTGTCCATTCCATTATGCGTTATCTTTAATAAATCGTTAACTAGTGGTGTGTTTCCTAAGCGCTGGAAAACTGCCCACATTATACCTATTTATAAAAGTGGCGATAAATCAAATTGTAAAAACTATAGACCGATAAGTATTTTATCTTGCGCTGCTAAATTATTTGAGTCAGTGGTGTATACTCATCTGTACAGTCATTTTAAGCCTGTTCTTTCAGACAAGCAACATGGTTTTGTTAGAAATAGGTCTACGGTCACTAACCTTCTGGAATACAAAAACTATCTCTGTCAAGTGTTTGCCACAGGTGGCCAAGTCGACTCCGTTTACACTGACTTCTCTAAGGCTTTTGACAAGGTAAATCACCATCTGCTCTGTCATAAGTTAACGTCACATGGTATCCACGGCAGTTTATATAGATGGATCTGCTCATACCTTGACTCTAGAACTCAGTTGGTGGCGTTAAAGGGCTTCATCTCTGCACCTATCGCAGTTACGTCAGGAGTACCTCAGGGTTCCCATTTAGGGCCATTATTCTTCGTAGTTTATATTAATGACCTTATTCAACAACTGTCCTGCAATTGTCTCTTATATGCAGATGACTTAAAAATATTTACTTCTATTACTAATTTAGATGACTGCTTAACATTACAGCGTGATATCAATACCGTATCACAATGGTGCAAGACTAACTACATGTATTTGAATATAGACAAGTGTTTTGTCATATCGTTTACTAATAAACGAAACAAAATCGTATGGAACTACGACATAGATGGTCAATTAGTTAACAGATCAGATGTTGCGAAAGACCTAGGTATCCTGTTCGATGACAAGCTATCTTTCCGTGCCCACTATAGTCACATCACGTCCAAAGCAAACCATCTACTGGGTTTTATTCTTAGATCCACAAAAGGTTTTAAAAATCCTCGTAGCACCTTGTACTTATACTTCAGCCTCGTAAGAAGTATATTAGAATACGGTAGTCCTATATGGTCACCGAATTATAAGGTGCACATTGACGATATTGAAGGAATTCAGAGGAAATTTCTCAGAATTTTATGTTATCGTATTAAACCTGGCCGGTCAAACTTAAATTATTGCGATAGACTCCTGAAATTTAAAGTGCAATCATTAGAATCCAGACGCATAATCTTCGATTTAGTTTACCTTTACAAAATCACCCACTCCATTATAGACTCTCCCGAACTATTAGCTCACATAAACTTTAACATTAAATTTAGTGCCCGTAGATCTAATGAAGTAAATCTTTTTTCCTTACAAATTTATAAAAACAATATTTCCTATTACAACCCTTTGACCAGGATGGCTCGTCAATATAACGAGATGGCAAGTAGCAACCACATACTCGTGGATATATTCTGTCCCAATATTAATACATTCATCACTGTCATTAAAGGCATCCTCCATCGTAGGTTAAGCGCCGGTCCCTGTGGCCTGGGTCGCTATACCTAGCTGAATTGACCCACCCTCATTGTTAGCTGGTGTCGAGGAACTTCTTTCCTTTAACTATGTTCACTATTTTAACAATAATTTTGCAGTGTGCACATAGTGTTACGTTAAAATCCAGTTGAGATCTCGTAGTTTTAAGTTTATTTTTGTTTAAGATTTTAATGTGTTTTGTGCATCAAACCAAATAAATAAAATAAATAAAACGTTTATTTTGACATATGGTTTGTAATTTTGAATATAATAATTGTACTTCTGTCGCTAAGTGTACGTGTAATAAAATATGAATATTATTATTAAATTTTAAATTATTTCGTCGTCTAAGATCTTGTTAAGTTGTTTTTCTTTAATAAAATGTATTAAACTACTTTTGCATTCGACTGTACAACTTGTACGCTATTTTGTTGCAAGTTGTAAACAGCAATGTAATGTTCTATGTTCTGGATATAATTCTAGATACTTCTTAAAATTATTGGTAAGATTTCGAAGTTTAAGAAATCGTTTCTATATTATAAGTATCATACGCAAGTAACTTAGTGTCGTATTAGTTTAGGCAGTATCTTTGTATTGTTATCTGTTTCGCTTTAAAGCTAAAACAACTGAACCGATTATAATAAAATTTGGTACCCCAAAAATCTAGAGTCTCAGGAATAACATAGACTTTAACTGGAAAAAAAGTGTTGTAAGGTTGTTTAAAGTCGGCGCGGGCGGAGTCGCGAACAATAGCTAGTATAACAAACAGGCAACTTTTTTGACAAGCGACTGTACAAATATATGTATAATCTAGATCCTAAAGATCTATGAACCCTTAACATTAAATATTCATTGTATTTTAATTAAAATTGCCATAAGCTCCACATAGGATTTCAGCAGACTCCGGTAAACCGTATTAATACATCAGACAGTCATGTCCTGACACACGCAAGCAAACACAATTAATCAAACCCCCGATATATTTGTCGACACCTAATTGAATTGGAGGCTTTGACGAAGACCGAGTATCCGCTGTTAATAGAATTAAATCTCAGATCCTTTATCTGCATAGCATGAGATCCTTTATATGCATAGATACTAGTTTTGTGTTATCTTACCTTTAATATTTACAGCTGATGAGTTTGTTTTTTAAACCCGCGATTGAGTTAATTCGAGAGTTCGAGGAATTCCTTTAATTGAGGGGAAAGATACATCCCCCTTTATCCAAATACCTGCGAAAAAGCTTTTTTTATAATAGTTTATCCCCTTCATCTTAAAACTAAACGAGTATAATAAAGTATAGAAATTTCAATACAAAAAAACAACATATAATTTCGCTTCCTCAACACGTTCCATAAATCTCAATACAGCCACAATCTTCGCATTAAAAAATACTAGGTGACATTTATATTTTCTAACTCATAACTAGACTTAAAACAAAAACAGCAATGTGGACGATTCTCACGCGCAGTAAAAACCGCAGTACGTGTGTTGTATATCTAACCCATTAGCCTTAACAAAAACCGTTTACGGACGACTAACAGCATACCGCTTTTAATCTGATACGCGCTTATGATGTTGCAGACTGAGGAATGTCATAGAGAAATCGCTTACGGCATTTCAGACTCGCAGCGTTAGTTTTAATTACATATTTATACTTAGATGAGTATATCAATGGGACTTTTTTTTTTATGATATGGAGAGGGAAGACGAGCTGGACGCACTCCTGATAGTAAGGGGGGTACCCACCCAGTCGGTCTCCTGCGAAAGAGACCTACCCCCGGTAAAATATATACGTATTAGTTTGTAATGTTCATTTTCATTAAATAAGTAAATTGTATGACAACTTATTGAAAGTGTATATCGATGTTTTATATAGATAGATAATATGTCTTAAAACCGCATTCAATAACACACAAAAAATATTTTTATCAATTATGCCTTGAAGATTTTTTTTAATATACGAGTACTTCACTTTACTAAATTAATTAGGACTAATAGTAAGGCACTCTTTGGTAAGGATTATAAATAGTTTACTGAACAGAATAAAAGAATTCTAATCTACATATTATCTAGAAAATGTTGACGTGTTTGGTGTTTACGTATTATTACAATATGGATCGTAAATTTCCACTTATGTCCAATAATTTGGAAAATAATACACTTACAATGTTCAATCTGCTCCGAAATAACCTAATAAACTCAACAATAGTATTCTTAGCTTTGAGTGCATTTAATAAACTCCATTCTTAACTCAACAAATAGTCTCTCAATTTTGTAGTTTTAAGTGTATTCATAAAATTCCGTTATGAACTCAACAAATAATCTTACGTTATTATAGTTTTGAGTAAATTCGTGAAACTCAACAAAATAATCTAAAAAAAGTTCTCACTTCGTTTAGCTTTGAGTTTGCATTTTAATGGTTTCGTGTATGTATTTGTTACAATATTCGTTATTTGTAACAAAATTTAATGCAGTTTTTTAAGGAAAGAAAATGTTAATACCACATTTATAATCATTACTTAGTATGAAACAAAGTTTTCTTCTGTCTGTCCCTACGTGAGCTCAAATCTTTAAAACTACAAAACCGATTTTTATGTGGTTTTTTTTATCAAATAGAGTGATTCAAGACCAAGGTTAATATGTATAATAAATGCACAAATACGGGTAAAACTGCGAGGCATGCTAGTATTAAGGAAAAATAAGAATTTAAAAATACCTTTCGCAGCGCTAAAAATAATACTACTTTTAAAATTTAAAGAATAAATTTCGGATTCATTTTAATATGAAACGAGCTTAATTGGGATTTTATCTCAATCTTGAGTCTTAAAGATGAGTTACGATAGATTTTATCGAAAACGCTAAACGTGCCTTTAAAATAATTTTCTTTTAAAATGTGTCAAAATTAACAGTCAGTAATGAATTATTATGATATATCTTTTCGTAGCTGTTTTTATTTTTTGATGCTTAGTTTTGTACGAAAATTTAAAAGATTTAAAATCAATTTGTGTCTTAACTTTAACAAGCAAAGAATTCCTACAGGGTTTTAATGAAATAAGCTTACATATTCATGTTAGATTTAATTATGATATGTTTTATACCATTTTGTGTTAATTTTTTTTAATAACAAGCGAAGATGTTGTCTATGAGACGATCTCTGACTCTTAGGAGTCATTTCACCCTAACAGTAACCCTAAAATACCTAAAATATACAAATTATATTTCCTAATGTAATCATTGAAATATATTCTAAAATTATTTTTTGTTTGTATTACTTATGATGTAGAACAATTTAACTTAAAAGTTAACTTATCATCATGACGCATGTAACTTAAAGGTAAATACTAGGTACCTTACCAACTTAAACCAATTATTGTAATTTACACTTGAACCAAAAGTTGCCAACCGCTGCCCTTTCACGTCCCATTAGGGATGTCAACATTGAATGTCGATATGAACAAATAATATTTTATTCCATTTAAATATAAGGAAATAATCGCACTTGAATATTATATTCAAGTGCGATTATTTTCTTTAATAGACTACAAAAAGGAGTTTCCTAATTATTTTCAAGATTGTATGTTTAATGTGTTAGAAACTTAAAAAAAAGGGTCAATCATTTTTGATAATCTTTAATTTTAAATGTGCTACGTCCCGTGCGTATTTTTTAATATCCATAAATCGTAATTTTACATTTCTTTACCATAAATTATTATCATTTAATAAACGTTTTGTTCTGGATCTTGAAATCCAGCGTTTAATAATTAATTTATTATTTATTGAGTTCTAATGTATTGAATTGCAACTTAAATAAATATGATATAATAAATTATGCGGTGTGGTTTCTCAATATAACTTTAATTGTGATAAAATGCTCTTGTTTAAGTACAATCTGATTATATTTGTATCGAATTCTTTATCATCGATACATTATCACATCCCTAGTGCATGTCAGGTAGGTTAGTCGGTAATCATGCGAACGCTATTTGTATGATAATTTCACGATTACGTTAATATAAAATGAGATGTTAATTTTTGAACCTCTTTTGAGCTTTTATCGACAAGTCGAAAGCTCGCGCTCGCATTAATATATCTTGGTGCTTTTATATATTATGGCAGGAAATAAGCAGAAGATTTGTTTGATAGTAAGTTACCACTTTCGTCCATAAAAAAAATCTAAAAGCTTCGCAAAAGCGATAAAATTTTTCTTCTATTAGGATTTTTTTTCAAAAAAGTATCAGAAATACAGGAGAATAAAGGTTTTCTGTACGAAGGTGGTACCTTTTTTTTTTTATAATATGAAGAGAGGAGACGAGCTGGACGCACTCCTGATGGTAAGAGTAAGTCCAGCCCATAGCCGATGCAGTGCTACCCGGAACTTTGCTATAAAGCCTAACTCCGGGCAGGGGTGCACTACAACGACGCTCCCCACTTTGAGTCATCGGATGTTGAGAGTTGAGACTCATTGGCCCAGTAATTACGCTGGCTACAGTGCCCTTCAGACCGGAGCACAGTGACATTTTCACATCACTGTTCAGGCGGTAGAATGTCTGGCACTGTGGGGGTACCCACCCAGTCGGTCTCCTGCGAAAGAGACCTACCAATTATCTCTTACACTTATTAAAATTATAATTCAACTTCTACTAAAAATCATACGTACCTACTGACGAATTGAGAAACCTCCTCCTTTTTTTAAAGACGGTTAACTCAATTCTATTGACACTTTAAACTACTCCATATTTTAAAAATAGAACGAAACCTTGAATTAACGAAGTGTCATACACATATAATTAAAATCACACGGCAGCGTAATCTATATTCAGCTCGAAAAAACAATGAGCGGCCGTCGTAATCCATCATCACGAGTCATTGACCCCAGAACAGGATTCAAACTTACTAATTTCGCAATTACCTTGGAATTATTTCGAGATTACGCCAAGTCATTTTCGGTACAATCGCTGGGTGACTCTAATATAGAACTTTTATTTAAATTATTCTTTTATTTAATATAAATAAATAATAATAATAAAAATTTATTATTTAAACAAAATACAGATTAACAGATAATAAATACAATAATTACCTGTAATACTTAAAGTTTTTATGTAAGCCTGTAAGTAATTGCTACATTGATACTTATATATAACTTCGACTAGTTTTTTATAAATAATCAATTTTCACTACAATAATAGTTTTGACAAAAAACTTGGTATACAATAAACTCCTCTTTAATAGGAACAGACAGGCGAAAGCGACTTTGTTTTTTACTATGTAACGATATTCGAAGAATCTAACCTTTAATTAACTGAAAAAGCTCTGATCAAAATAGTCCAATTAAAACATTATTTTAATATGTTTTGAACGTAACTTTGTCTATTGACATACGTAATATGAATTCAATAGCCATAATCACTTTCCTTACCATCTATACGTCATTGCAATACGATTCTCATATCATCATTGTATCTGATTGGTCATTCCAACAAATTGGTTGAGCAAAACACGGTGAATAAAAAGTCCTATTCATTCACTAACAAGGCTTTGACGGGAGGATAATAAGATCCTGTACGAAGGCAAGCGAGCGAGCAAACATTCGTAATCAATACAGGTTTTTGTTGGTGTTTTATTAATTCATACAACGTGTGAAGAAGTACTAACTGCGTCCACCTTTTTAATGAAAATCGGAAGTGTGTTGTTTGTTTGTCCTTCCTTCACGCCGTAGCTAAGCAATCAATCGACCTGATTTTTGGCATACAGTTATTTGAAAAGATGGAGAGTAACATAGGCTACTTTTTAACTGGAAAAAAGGTTTATAAGGGGGGAATGGTCAAAGTTTATATGAAAGTCCACGCGGACGGAGTCGCGGGCAACAGCTAGTTAAAGTCGTAAACGAGCAAGCAAGCCACCTGATGAAAAGTCTTCGCCGCCCATGAACACTCACAGAGCTTGACAGCTGAAGAATTGCCGTCGTTTAAGAAAGATGTACTCTCTTCTCGAAGCAACCCAGGTTGTCTTATTTTAAAGATTTAAGCAGACACAGAAGAAAGCATGGTGACGTGAACGAGATCGGTTTTTAGTAATTGTATCGACAATTTCATAACTAAGATCAATATACTATAACATATTCCCAACTAATAAGTCTTTGGCTTAAAAACCTATGCAATCGTTGGTTTATCTTAAATCCTTTATTTTAATCAAGTTTAAGGTTACATGTACCACGGTATTCTGAACAAAATCGCTTGTAAATAAGTATCGTCTTCAAACTCTTAAGCCGATTATTATGTTCTACCGACCCGCTTTGAATATATAATGCTATATAGTAGTATGCTAATATTATAAAGAAGTAAAGTTTGTGTGTTAAACTGTAAGTGGTAATCTCGGGATCCACATTCCACATTGTTGCTGAGTGTCATAGGATATATAAAAAATCGAAAAGAATAATTAACGTACGGGTAAACGTAAGTGGCCACGTAAGTGGGCACGGGTCAGCTAGTATGAGATATAATTAGGAATGCATTGTGCATATAAACCTAACTCTTATATTACTACCTTGTATCAAAAAACTCATAGAAATATATTGCATGGTTTTAAAGATCTAAGCATACACTAGGAAAGGATTTTATACTATTAATTAATAAAAATACTGGCTGCTAACCAAATTTTATTAAACCAAGAAAAGTGTTATCGCTAAGACTAAATTTTTACCTTCCTCGCTAAACCTCAATAAATTTATTTACCAGCAAACGCGAGTCGCTTTGCAAAATTATTATATCGCGTTAGACAATGCTCAATACAATGGCCTTTTCTTATAACTTTTCTAATCTGAACCTAGCTGTCCGCACTTCAATCAAACTGTCTTCCCATGATTTCATTAGCCTCCGACTGATTTCCCAGAAGGTTTTTATTAGCACCGTGCTTCATACGCCTAGATTAGATTTATAAGTCGTTCTTTTAATTTAATTATACGGTTACTTTGAAATGTGATAATTAATAATGATCTGACAGCTATTGTGAATGAATTTTGGGTTGAGCAGCGCATTGTACCAGGACTTTATAACGTTGTTAGAGGTTAAATCTCTTTTTAGTTGGATGATATAGTTATAGGTATTATGTCTGTACTAGCTGTGCCAGCGACTTCGCCTGCGTAGGAAAGTGACTTTGGCAGCATTTTTGAAAATGCCTAACCCGCGCCAACAAACGTTTAGCAAGTTTAACGTGATTCTTTAAATTGCCATAACTTTTTTATTTATCAACCGATTGACATGAATTAAAGACTAAATGTTAAGTTAAGCTTGCCAAAATATATCATTGAAAACCCCATCTAGATAAGATAAACGGTTTCTGAGATTAGCGTGCACAAACAAACAGACAAACAGACAAAAATTACAAAAATCATTCTTTTGGGTTCTATTGCGTTAATAAAGGTCTCCTATAATATTTTTTCTCACATATCTTCTATGTACAGACAGCTACTCGTTACATTTTTTTTATATGTATAGATATAGATAGATTATGTAATTCATATTATTATTAACTTTATTAAAATCAGCAGTATGCTGTTCTTTTAGATATGATTAGTAACTTCTTGGTTGGAGTCCATTTGATGCTTGCATTGTTGTTAGTAACATAAAGTCGTTGGGTCAGACTTTGTCAAACACTTTTGCCATGTCAAAGTAGAGTATACTTAATCGCCTCTCGTTTTTAAGTCAAAAGACTTTTATTGAAATCACTTTTGACTTGTTATTAGATTAGAACTAGCTAGTCGCCCCGGTGTCGCTTACATATATTATACATGCCTCTTGAATAACTTTATCTATTAAAAAAACCGTATGAGAATCGGTTGGGTAATTTTAAAGATTTAAGCACACATACATAAGAAAGCGACTCTGTTTTATACTATGTAGTAATTAACACTTCATTTGTATGAACATACAAATAAACTAAGACAACCTATACCTGTTTAATACAATCCATGTATCAATTAAGGTCGCCAATTTGTAAACGCACTACCCTCGATCAGGCCTACTGTAATCTAATGAATTATTGATCTAACCTCAATGACATTCCTGATAGCCTCTCAATAAAATAATTGGGTTATTCATGTTTAGCCTAGCGGATGGGACATAGATCAATCTAATTAGTCCAGGGTTTAACATCAAAGTGTTCAAAGCTCATAGCACATGTATTAGACAGTGTGTTCTTTAAATATGGTTAGATGTTATATAAAGAAACTGATGATATATTAAACAATCGTTTTTACGTGATAGAGTTACTTATTATAATACATCATTACTATTTTCGCGTAGTTATACATATAATACACATAGATATCTTAATTATTAACTTATATATAACTTAATTTAATATACTGAAATGATTTACAAAAAATTTACCCAGGCTCCCAAGATAGTAAAGACTGTTTTTCAGGAGCCCGGTTCATCTAAATCATGACACATACGCCACCAACACAATTTGATTAGATATTTACAATCCATACTAATATTATAAATGCGAAAGTAAGTCTGTCTGTCTGTCCGTCATTCCATCACGATAAAACTACTGAACCGATTAGAACCAAAATTAGTACAAAGAATAAAAAGTTGGGGGGGTTGAAAATTTTTATAATTTTACGCTTTCACGGCCAAACCGCTAAACCGATTGTAAAGCAATTTGGAACACAGATGGTCTAGATAAAACATTGTGCCTGAGATAAAACATAGGCTACTTTTTAACTGAAAAAAAGGGTATTAGGGAGAAGGGGAGGGGAAAGTTTATATGAAAGTCCACGCGGGCAACAGCTAGTAGGTATAAAAAAATAAAAAATTCTTTAATCTTAAACTTATTTGAGATTTGACATAATATGTTTTAATATTTAATATTAACATTAATCTCGATAAATACGAACGTAATCTTATTACACGTAAAACCGTTTTTTGTCAACATATTTTTATATGAAGAATGTTTTGCAATTCGTTCAGCGATGTGCTGAACAAAGGCAGCTGTAAATTGTGTCTGGAGTTGAAACTTGAGTGTTACAGAAAGTGCACATTCTGGAAACGTCTAGACTGTTCTTTATTGTCTTCATAGTTTGACTTTAAACGAATAAAACGCACGTCTTTTGTCTAGAGAATAGTAATCTAAAAATCTAAAAGGAGGAACTGACTGACTGACATATGAACACACAGCTTATACGGCTTAACGTAGGCACAACTAAATTTGGAAGGAACGTAGCTTAGGTACCGCAGATCTACACTAAAAAGGAATTCCCGAAATTCACTCGGGAAAGGGATCTATGGGGGTAAAACCGCGGGGAAAACGGCTAGTCTTATTTAATGTGTGGAGTAAATGCATAACTCAACAACGCCTGAAACAATTTCGCCATTTTCTTATATATTCTATGAATATACAAGGATCGTATTTTTATGTTCGTTTCAATGAATTCCAACGTTGGTATTTAGATTTTTTACTGCGAGAAAAAATACACTATTGACTAAATAACAATATTGACTAAATGTGTTTTATTTTTACGTAATCGTTTCTTAAGATAAGTAACATAACAACAGCTAAATATTTAGCTAAGAAGATTCTCATACTTTGAAAGATTGAATGCTTCTCTCGCAGTTTAATACAGCCATACACAATATGAAATGCGAGATGCCATTCGCATGCCGCTAAATCTAGATGGAAAATAGTTTTCGCACAATAGAGAATCGTCTGTTAGTTTGCAATAGCTTATACACTCCGTCCAATATATCTTGACCTCTGGTGTTATTAATTAAGTTATTCAGCCGGTATTTCTTGTATAGGAGGTATGTTATGGTATTGGTATAATATGGTATAATATATATTTTCAAATGGGAATTTTTTAAATAGGTATGTAGAGAAATCAATCATCAGTCTTTTTTATAAATAATTAAAAACATTGAATTCTTTAAAATATTATTTCGTCCAGAAATACATCACTAATGTCATCTGATAAATTGGAATCTGATGTTTTCGCGATAATGTTAATACGGCCTTTGATTTTTCCATTCTACATAGTATAAAATATCTTTAAAACTATGCAACTGATTTTCCTGTGATTTTTTTAATAGATAGAGTGTTTCAAGCGGAAGGTTAATATGTATAATACATGCATAATATATGCGTGCATAACTGGGGCTATAAATGTTATCTGAGGTTTTCTCCCGATATTGTTCAAAACGGTTATAATTTTTTTCAATATTAAATTAACAATAGCTATGGTCCTTATTCTGTTGGAATTAATAACAATAATATCACCCGAAAGTTCATTTCTTCATCAGGCATTTCTGCTTCATTTTCTATTTAAAATTCTGTCGTCTTTTCTTTATAATATTTTTCTTCTTTTATTTTTTCCAACAGCTATAGCTTGGATTTTCCCCGCGTTAGTTGTAAAAATTACCCTCACTCGAGGAGAACAAAACATAATAATAATAATAAAATATTCTCTAAATTGTTTCAGAACGACTCCGATGATGAGCAGTGTGCCCTCAGTGACAAATGGCAATACGAAAGAAAGTCAAGAAGATGGTCGCGGGTGGTCGAAATAACGCCACAAGCACAAAGGAGGCTTCAGGTTGTAATTAATCTTAACTTGATTGTTTAGTAATAGCGAATATTTATACGATTGAATAAACCTTACATGTAATATGATATTTTTGGTTTGACAAAGCACGATAATTTGCTTTAGACTGTTGTTATAGTAAGTAGATATAACTTTATATTTATTATATAACAAATGAACATTTGGCTACTTCCGCTGCATTTTCATTTGGGGTGCTTCAAGAAAAAAATGTAGGTACATCGTTAAAGCAAGCCAGCCGTCTTAAAAGCACCTAAGATATGTCAAGCGTCGCGTATGTTTATGAGCAACGATGACAAGGTGGCTCATTTGCCCCTGTATAAAAAATACATACCGTTATACACCCTGAAACTGCATTGAATATTTAACAATAGTATATTTTAATTTATTTAATAATGTATAAGTATCATTTGTGTACAATAGTTTAGTATAAGTTTCACACATAATAATTTTTTTTATAAACTGTGGTGCATCTTCAATATATTCTTAAAATAATATCTAGTGATATTATCGCAGGTCATAGCAGCCAGGGCTTTAGCAGAAAGGGAGGCGAGGGAAGCCAGAGGGGAGATCGAAGATGATGAAGATGACACTCTTCCCACCATCAGAGTGGGTCTGGTGGACGCCGACGGACAGTATACTGACGTTGAGCCAGATTTGTAAGTAGATTTTTGTATTAAGTTTTTATAGTTACGTCGACTTTGTGTCTTAAATAGATTTTTAAAAGACCCTAACATTTGTCGTTGCATGATTAATGCACAATTTTAAAATCTGACCGCTAAAAAACAACTAAAGTTTTGTCATACAAAGTCGAATAATATGCAGTCTGAATGACCATACATGGGACTACAGAAATTTGTTAACACATTCAAAATTACAAATTATCTTGACATAAAACGATTTTATAAATAAATGTCATAATAAGAGGATAAAATAAATAACACATAATAGGCAACATCGAAACCTTTTATTGCTGATTGTACACACTAATTAACAAACAGACTTTTTGGATTTAGTGTCTTCCATTTCTATAGGTAATATATTAATAGGGCAACATATGTGCTGTCTCCTATTTCTGACCTACCATATTATAAAAATCCAATTAGAACGAAACAACTTTTATACTATAAGCCAGCAACTGTATAACGAATATTAATCACCTGCTTAATCCATCAATACATAAATGCACACTAGTTACACAGAAATGTTAATAACAAACAACAGTCGAGGCGATTTCATTTCGAACATAATCATCTCCGATCAGACAAGGCATCAATCAATAAGCCAACAAAGAAATTAATAAAATTTCACATACAATAGCCCTAATCACTCGCTGTCGTGTTAATGAGAGTAGAAAATAGGGTTGCTTCTTGTAAGTTTATTTTTTATATTATCTACTCCAAGATAATAAAATGTGTTTTAGTTAGGGTCCTTTTTTTCATAAAATATTACTTTATAATATTTTACTCATAACTTTACATATCTTTATTTTGATTGACTAGTAGTAGTAATATCTTACTCGTTGCCAAACCGAGACAAAAAAAATCCTACCTATGTAGTAATCTATGTGTACGTTAAACTTCAGCCAAATCGATTTAGTAGCTGTTGCAAATTTTTACGTTTATAATATTATTAGGAATGACTTATTAAAAAAAACTTTTGTTTGACTTAATATTAATTTACGAAAAGAAATTATTTTTTTATTAACGAAAAGCTTTTACATACAGGGCGTCAGATCAAAGGATGACTCACCGTTGATTTATACAAATAACTTCATTTGATATTCGTTACAACTCAAAACATAAATCAGCAGCCCTAACTCAAACATGAAAGGTGAGCCATCAAATTGGCCCTTGATTGCGCAAAGCTGATTGAAATGTTAGATACTACGGCTCGTCTTTCTTTTAACGATGACCAGTTTACGTTGACCTCCCTTACACTTAGCATATATTGACAATCGGAGATTCGACTAGTTGTAATTCGTTTTAGTTTGAAATTCTTATTTCTTCAAGTATTTGTATAGCCAAAGCCAAAGTCAAATATATCATTTTTAAACTCGGCTAAACATTTGGTTAATTGTTTGCTCGCCTGCTCGTTTGTTCCCTATATTATAAAAAAATCTATTATATACGTACGTGAAATACCGCGAGTCACCGCTAGTCTTATGACGTTGATAGATTGTTTAAACATTTTCCTTACAAATAAAAGGTGGTATCAGAATTTTGTTAAAATCGAAGGTGATATTCAGAATGTTGTTCGTTTAATATCTCCTATTTCTTATCTCATTTCATTTTAATATGTAAGTTTCTTAAAGTTTTAATTGTATACAATGTGTCATTAAGTACTAAACGTTAAGCTTAGAATATACAAAAAGCGTAAATTTTCTTAAATCGAATGATTATTTAAACTTTACGTGTAAGAAAATTAGTCACTTCAAGCTTAGTAACTTTTACACTAAGCTCTTAGCTCGTTAAAACTTTCCCGCCTTAAAAAGTTGTAGAATATAAAATATTTTATCGACTTTAATTGTTTAATTGGGTTTAATAAACTCGTGAGTGTTGAAATCACAGCACTCACTGGAAATTGCTTCTGAAACTATGCGGTAACGACGATTAATATTAATTTTAGTTTCGTAATAGTTTCACATAGTTTTCCGATTAACTTTGCTGGCGACCGGGTAATTTGCCAGCTATTAGGAGTTCGGGGAAATTTTGGGTTGGCAACAATTTTATCGATAGTTTTTTTTGCTTTGTTTACGTAGTAAAAGATTTCAAGCTCTTTTCATATATTAAATACATTTAGTTATGATGACTTTTAATATATTGGTTTCTGCTTTAATTTTTAATAATCCTTTTTAAAACTAATCAAAGCCTTTTTAAGACTAAATGCCAAAACATTTTAAATGGTCTCCTTAAGTTTTTTTTCAATTGATGTTATAATGACTGTTTGTTTTCCGAAGAAATTAAATAAAATTATATGATTTTCTTAGTATTGCTTTTAAAAAGGCAAAAATGTAAAGTCAAACTTTAGTACTGATAATATGTTACCTTGATCTTAAAAAATAAAAAGGTATAAATTAGATTTCGACATTTTGTTCAGGAGACTACACAGAAAAATATTTAACTATTAGTCTAATTTATATCAAACATTGTTTTCTCTTCAGTTCACAGATCAGTGTAGTATATAAATAATCATTAAAAATATGAAAACAGGCCCTTTTTATATAAAGAATCGACAATGCTTAACAGTTCACCAACGGAGGTCAACACAATTTGGTCGACATTGTCAATTACAGCTGCTAGTAATGGCATCCGATCGGTGCTACTTGAACCCGTATGTAATTGTTGTGTACAGTCAACAACATTGCTGCAATTCGTTTTTAAAAGAATAAATAAATTCATTCCAAAATACATACAATTATAGTTCTTTCGGTCACACTGAGTCTTCAATACTTTACTAAAAATAATAAAAAAGCTTTACTACAGGAAAAGAAACTAGAAACTACTACTGATGGTGAATATGCGTATTTATATTTATAAATACCTACAAAAGAAATATTATAATTTAAAACAATACATTTCGTTTGTGCAGACTGAGTGCGTACTATGAAAGTACTTTAATCTTTTATAAAATATCAGTCGCCAAATGTGTTATTAATTGCATAACTTGAACAGCTGAACTGATTTTGACAATTTTTTTTTCGTTATAGTTTTTAAAGAAATACATTTGTTATAGAAATTTAATACGTCGGTTATTATTAGTTCATTATCACCTCACTATCTATACCTATGGAACGTTAATCTATAATTAGATTCCTATCTTCTAACATGACCCTATTAGACAAAGCCTAGCTATATAGAACATTGATTAAACTTGCGTTGCCCGCTGTACGTACACTAGCTGTCAAAATTAATGGAGCCGGTAGTCTGTTACTTCACACATATGCGATAGGCATACTGCATGTCGTTGGAAGTGCTGGCTTATTGAAAATGACGAATTATATATCGATTGTCGAGAGTAAAGTGCATGTACTTTTATATTGGAAGACTAGATCTTTTAACAAGGGAATGTGGTATACTTGGGTTCAATATCTTTAGGTGTTTATTCAATTATCTGTGTATATTTAGCTTCTTGAAGTTATAATTATTAAGCTGTAACAACAGATCTAAATATAGTTATGATCTTTTAACAAGCGAATGTTCCCACATTACTATTAGTAGAAGTGATTATTTTATGTTTTGTATTTTTGAGTGTTTCTACAATATTATCTATGTATATTTAGCTCCTTATAGTTTTTATTATAGATTAGCCTAATATAGAATTTATAGAATAGTCGTCTTTTTTTGAGAAAATACTTTAAATAATATATAGCATTTTAAAGTTAATCTTAATCTTGCAGCGACTGCTACTAATTCGCAGAATTCTGAATCGCGCTTGTGATATTTGTTCGAAACCTAGCATAAAGACAACTTCTCAACACTGTACTATTGGGTCGGCCAGTCTATGGTTTCCCTGGTCCCTTTAATTTCGAGAAAGGTATTCCTTCCTACGTACACTTAAAACAATGACTTATTTATAGCTAACTTACTTTAAGATAACGTAAAACTTTAAACAGTCTTATCCCGCAATCAAAATTTCGTAATTCCCTCATAAACACAGCGTAGCAAAGCCCCGTACTCAATGAGTCGACTAAAACAAATTACATATAATCATGCCTATGGGCTGTTTGCTCTACTTGCGTTTGGACGAGTAGCCCTTCACCTATCACGATTCCACGGCATTGCTAAACCGTAAAATTATAATGTACATAATGTGTTACCTTCCACAGGGCCTTAATTATAGCTATTTGAAGCACGTATTTAAGAATTTATAACATTACGTTGGGTATGTAAAATACGACGCACAGTTTAGTCATTTTCTCTTCACTATATATAGTTATAACTAGCGACCCGCCCTGGCTTTTCTCGCATATATTAGGCATGTATTGTATGCATAAACTTTCCTCTTGAAAACCATATGAGAACGAGTTGCGTAGTTGCAAAGATTAAAGCATACATAGGCATATACGGACAATGAAAGCGACTTCGTTGTATACTATGTATAGGTCGCGTCACGAATCTTTAGCGCTGAACGAAACCTGCGCAGAAGTCAAAAATAAGGTATCGAGGTAACGGCGCGGCGCGCGGGGCGCGTAATCATCGGGTACGCGAGCGTTGATTGGTTCCCCAGTCGTGTTGTCTGTCTCGCACCAATATGTCAATTACAAGCGCGATTCTACCGATGCGCAGCTATTCTCGTCCAGCGCTAAACATAAATGACGCGACCTATACTGATAGGTCATCTCAAACTAGTATTAGTTCGTGAGATTGTGAGTTTGTTGTAAATTAATAAATCGATCTACTATTATTTGGAATATTTGATAACCTACAAAAAGACAGCAACTTTATGTATGGCTGTTGAAACTGAAAAACATCAGATAAACTTATACATGTAGACTTAGAAAATAGCTTAGATAGACTTATATTATTTAACTTGGCTTATTCTTAATTTAAAACAACATTTAAATGTATTTGATAAGAAAAAATAAAAGGTAAGTGTTTAAATGAAATCTCTATTTACATCACAATGACTTTTACAACCTAAGATAACCCAACCATAATTATAAAGCTAGACTTTGCGATTTCATTAAGAACACAATATCCGTTTTAAAGTCGTAAAGTCACAAGGGCTACATAACAAAAACAAAATGTTATTTATATTACACTATCACTTATTGCAACACAATATGAAGCGCCAACAAATTTTTAGAGCGGAAACCTTTTAAACTTAATTAATTTTATAAACTCGAAAACCCGAACGGAAATGAACTACACCAGTAAATATTCTTCACACGAAACGCGATTAGTTAATTTAAACAGTTCTTTAATTAAAGGGCACGAGGTTTTGATGAATACGAATGTGTTATTAAATATGATCCACTTTTCATACAACGTATAACATGTTGGAAAACAAATTGCGCTGCTGTTAATCAAAATGCACTCTTTGTAGCTTGAGAAAGCTTTGTAGCTAAACTATTAGAGTATGCAATTACAGTGTCGTTTAAAGATTTAATCCATACTAATCTCTGTCTGTCTGTCTTTCCATCACACTAAAACTACTGAACGGATTACAACGAAATTTGGTACACAGATGGTCTAGAGCCTGAGATAAAACATAGGCTCCTTTTTTACTGGAAAAAAGGTTATAAGGAGGGAAATGGGGGGTGAACGTTTATATTATGAAAGTCCACGCGGACGGAGTCGCGAGCAACAGCTGGTTAGATATATCCTGCTAATATTATAAATGTGAAACTTTGAGAGTTTGTTTCTAAGTACTACGCAAAAAAGACTGAATGGATTTGGGTGATATTTGGCATGCAAGTAGATTAAACCCTGGGTTAACACATGGGATATTATTTAATCACGATATTCCCCGGGAACGGAAATTACGCGAGCAAAACCGCGTGTCACACTTAGATATAACACGTTGTAATTACAGCGGCCATTATGGATTTTAATTATAATTCATATTGTTTTTAAGTCACGTGTTTCGCGCCGTAAGCGTTGTTTCGCAGTACAATAAATATTTAGCATAAAAACTATTTGTCGACATTCTCGAGAGCTCATTCTACCACGACAAAGTACGGTGAAGAATGTTTTAAGTGCGTTAAAGTATTCGGGGTTATTGTGCTCACTTAGCGACCTTCTAAAGTTATAAATTTAAGGTTTTGTTTAACTTTCCCTAAACTCACTTGGACACTTGACTGGCTCGGTTGTGACCTTTTAAAATGATGTAACAAATGACTTCGGGCATTGGCTTAGCTTAGTAAAATACTTTGCTATTAAGTATAATATAATATTTTACATATCTGTGTAGAAAACGTTTTATGGAGTAGCCTATACACTTTAACCAGGACATAAGACTATTGCAAATTTAATCTTGAAGAAGGAGGAATATGACACCAAAAGAAGATTCTTAACCAGTCAAAACATTGTCCGAACGTTATATTCCAATATTTCGAAAGCTGTATAATTCGCCTCAGAAAGTTGTATATTTGTCAACTCTAAATAATATCATACGCGCGACTCAGAACTCGGCCCAATAGTAGCGGTCGCTAACAACAGATCTCGTAAAATTCCACCTAACAATTAATTCAGCTTTCTCCGCGCAAGATTCGACAACAATATATTGTATTAAACATGACGTCGTACGCCTTATAAATCGTCACTAATTGTTACCTTTCAGCGATGTGGTCTAACAGATTTACATTGGAGTTGAAAACCATCAATTCGATGGGATGACGCGATAATTTTGTCTTCATTGCGGGGCTTTGATGTACTTTTATGTTTTGAAACAGTTCCGATTCGGCAAGGAACGTTTAATTACAATTAGTGTATATAATTTCGTTTTTTTGTATCCTATAGTTAATGCGATGTGAGAAAAGAGCAACTATCAGAGTTTCCTCTTCCGAATCGGTGGTAAATGTTTTGTAATACCATGACGACTCAAAACTGTTACCGTATTATGTAGCCTAGTTGAATAAAGATACTTTTGACTTTAACTTTGACTTGTACCAAAGTTAAAGACAGATCTCCTCATAGACATCTTACAAATCATTTATCAGCGATCCTTTAAATCTATTTTAGGTCCATTTTCTGGCAAAGAGTATTAAGCGAAATAATCTAAGATTTCCAAAGAAAGAATTTAATTTCCTTAACCTTTATTCAATTCTAAAGCTGAAAGTAACATGGCTTATCCGAGATTATCCTTTGTTCTACAAGAAAGTTAATTAAAGTTTTGTTTGACGCAGAGCTTGTAAGTTTTCGAATCTATTCAGTCGTTTTGAGAATTAGAATTTAAATTTCTTTACGTGAATGTCCAATTAATTAATATTTAAATTTTTCATTTTAGATATAATCTTATAAACCTAACTTATTTTTTTTTACATTGTAAGTACAAATTACTTAATATATTAGCGATATTATAACAATTACCCATATGAAAATTATTGACTAAATAGTATAGACTAGAAGGAGATAGTACAGCAAACCACATTTACTTTGACTAGACGGTGAAACCTCTATTATAACTAATTTACCAATGTTGGTTCCAGATTAACTGTTCCGGGTCACATACAGTTACCAAGCGATAAAGAAGATGAGGAGGACACAGGCAGCAGGTTTAGACGAACGGGCTCTGAAAGACTACGAGATGGAGCCAAAGCCCTTCTTCGGCGAGTCGAGTCCCTCAAAACAAGAAGAAGAAAGCGCCAGAACAGAACAGAGGTCATCGTATCATCGCCGCACTTTCTAGATGTCCAGGACAAATATCCAGACTTGAACTACATAGATATGACTCCAACCACACCTTCAGCGTTTCCATTCCCTGACTTCCATAGCTCTCCGCATCATACCCCAGCTATCAGAACCCAGCCTCCTTCACCAATGACCATCATGCCTCCTTCCCCCATAGCTCCTATTGAGCAGTCTTTCGTCCTTCACGCGCCTTTTGGAGACGATAGCTCAAGTTACGCGTCAGACGGCAGCATGGGGTCTAGCAATAAGAGTTCTAAGTCAAAATTAGGAAGAGCTAAGAGAATATTCCATAGAGGATTGAAGAGTGACGACTCGAGTGCGCTAAGCGATTCGGAATGTCAGCCTGCGAGTTGGAGACACAATTACTATAAGGAACACAATACTCACCATACAACTGAGGTAGGTTTAAGTTTCTGTTTTTTTCCATATTCGAAATTGCCTGGGAGAAATGATAATATGACGATATTACAAAGAGGATTATTTATTGCTGTATTTAATTTATATAAGACTACCACTAAAAAAGTAACTATAGACAAATTACTATGTATTTTTCAGGTCTACGTGGAACCACCGTCTCCGATAGAGCTTAAAGCTGATCCAGAAATTTTACGTGAAGTTCAAAAGTCACCCGGCCATACCCCGCATCGGAGACAAGCTATTAGAACCAGCTCGTTAAACTTAGGAAAAGATGGTCAAAAGTAAGTAAATCTTTAAATTCGGAGTTAATATGATTTGTTTCGTTCAAAGAAGTACAACACTAAGTTTTACATACTATGTCCCTGTTTAGATTTTATTCTGGAATGTTCCACTTCTTCTGGAACGTTCTAGAATTTTCTATATAAATCCTTTCTTCAATTCCTATCTTCCTAAACGTCTCAGTTTGATAAAAGCAACAATTAAATAACACAATATAACTTCGATATTTAATCTTTCGATACAATATTTTCCAATTGTAAGAAAAGTATAAAAATATAATTTCACGCTTCCAATACCGTACTGTTTCTTCACTGAACAATATCAAAGCGCCCTCCAAACAAGCTCCCTCAACGATTGATGAAAACTCGGAAACTCATTGAATTCGAATAATTGTTGAGCGCTGTTCACTTTTGGAACTTCTAAAGTTCGTAAGAGATACTCCAGGGAGGCTTGGAAGTTGGTAAATTTGCTTAAGCTAAGTGCCGGAGTTTAAGAGGGCCTTTAAAATTTCGCACTTACTAGTTTAAACTTAGTCAGGTTTTAGACCGTTTGCTTAAGACACATCCAGCATAATACGCTTTAGAAGAAAATTAGGAATACATTGGTATAACGTATACATAACAATTACTTTGCTACTTACATTATATAATTTTATTTAATCGGAAAGAAGAATAATGACATCTTAATCAAGTAATTTTAATAAACAAAATACCAACAAATTAACTAAATAAATCAAGCCAGGTTTCAACTCTAAGCTGAGCATTTAACAAATTTAAATAACTCCGATCCTAAATAAAGTACCACGAAGCGAAAGCCTTCTAAATCGAGTATCGAGGAAGCGATTAGGCTGTGTCTAATTACAAGCAGACACATTACTATTCATGTAATGGACATGGCACAATGGCGTATTCGTATGCTAATATCCACCGTGACTAATGTGAGTTTTTCTTACTTTGGGGCAATGAACTGGATTTGTACCGCAATGAGT
>JADANM010003353.1:6190581-6206352 GCA_026213755.1 Eurema hecabe
GGTGAACAGCTTGTGGTAGAGCGACTCGGGCGCCATCCAGCGCACGGGCAGGCGGCCCTCGGTGCGCTTGCGGTAGTAGTCGTGCGAGTGCACGTCCTTGGCCAGCCCGAAGTCCGCGATCTTCAGCACGCAGCCGTCCGACACCAGCACGTTGCGCGCCGCCAGGTCGCGGTGGATGCACTGCGCCACACGGACATGTGTTAGTGCGTAAAGTAGCGGCCGAGCCATGACGAGGAATTTAAATATCGTTATATCCGAGAAACGAGGAATAGCACGTTAACTTTTCTAAGAATAATGTATAAACATGAGGCAAATTCATTCCCATTTTGGAAGGAGAGCCCACGATGCTAAATGGGGACTTCATCGAGCATCATTGAGACCTATTAAGTTGCAAAGCTTAGATAATAAGAATAAAAAAATGTAATATGATATACGCATATTGATCTGTGGGGGCGGCTATAGATTTTTTAATATGTAAAAAAACTGTTACATGGACAACCTCGAGTGCATCAGATATTGAGCGCATCAATGGCCGTATATTTAATGACGTACGTATGCTAATCTGATAGTTTGCATTGTATTTATAAGTTAAAAAAAAATGTCGAGCGCGTCAGATTTTCTAAATACACTTACTACACCAAAAAAACTCTCCGTCACTAATCTGACGATTTCGATGTGACGCAAAATCACTAGCATTCTCTTAATTTGCAAAAAAATCGCCAATTTTTACATACTCAGGCGCATCAGATTAATATAATATATTCATCTTCATCTTCTTAACGTACTGTCTCATAATCTGACAATTATCTAGAGGGATTCGCCTGATTTGACAAAAAGACATTACAAAAACGGTTCACCCTAAATTCCATTACTGTAAGTTTATGTCATTTAGTAAAATAGTAATTGTATGCATTTGAGCTCTCCCAGCTCTCAGCTCAGCTCAGCTCTCCAAGTCTGATAGAAGTTTCATAAAATACTATTTTTGGATTTTTCAAATCGCAATAACTTTTGAAACTTTAGAACGGATCAACCAATGTTCACGCGCATGGCGACATTCGATGCAGTCTTATTGATCGCATAAGTAATTTTTAAGTTTTAAATGATCGAAAAAAGGTTTCGCAGTAATAAGTGGAAAAAAAAACACTTTTTCAGGTTTCTTTTGTTCTCGAAATCTCTCGAACGAATCAACCGATTTTGACCAGCTTGGTGGCGATCGATAGAGCCGTTTTTTTCTAAAAAAACCACTTGTAACACTTGTGTGGGGACGGATTGAGAGAGTAATAGACTCAGAGTCACTCCCATATTGTCACATTAGTGGAATATGTAACACATTGGGTGTAATTAACCCACCCTACCTTAATCGGACGCTAGAATTTCTAATGATCAAATTTTTTTTACTAAGCTGATCTTAAATCCTACACGTGCGGCACTATATACGGGGCTCATATTTGGTGGAGGTACTTAAACGGGTACAAGGTACACCTATAAATTAATCTGACGCGCCTCTGAAAATCCCGAATTCCCCTCTTGGGCCTCATATTCTCTACCATATCCGCAAAAAAATTAAAGAATTCGTGTAATTATTCCAATTTCATTTTATTATGTCAAAATTTTACAAATCAATTTTAAGCGAAATAAATTTTTCAAATTTAATTTTAAGCGTTTCAAAAACACTGACAAGAACGGAAAGGAAGAAATTATATCATTAAAAATATCATCATTCAAACAATCAACATTTAAATTAATATAACAGAAAAGACTTACTCGTCTTGACGCCAGATACTCCATACCCCTTGCTACTTGGTAGGAGAAAGACACCAAGTCCTTTTGGGTCAGAGTTCGCTTCTCTTTGAAATCTTCTGTTGGAGATTCATACCTGAAAATGTATAGAAAAATATTAGGTCTGACCACAATAGACACAATAGACTTATACTTTGCCTAGAAGGTATCTTGATTAAGTTTGAATCACTGTTATATGGAACAAAAGATTTTTGCTGAAATAATATTCATCGCTTTAGTTTATGTTTTAATTAACTGATTATCAAATTCTTCTCCAACAAATATAACAATTCCTCTTATCAATTATAGTTTTTAACCGACTTCAAAAAAGGAGGAGGTTCTCAATTCGTATTTATGTATCATTTTTTTAAGTACTTGGTACCGACGTCTAAATTATAAAATAACTTTTGTATCATTTCTATATACTAAATGAAAATGTGTATTACTTTGTGGGAAGCAAATTTATTTTTTGCTTTTTAGTTTGACGTCGGTTTATTTTTGTTAAAATTTATTTTTTCTTAGTTTATAATACCGCCATCTTTCGAACAGGTTTCAAACTACATACCTATTCCCAGGCCTATGGTTCCTCAGAAACTCTCTCAAGTTGCCATTGGGCGCGTACTCCACTATCACGTACAGCGGCCCGTCCTGAGTACAACAGCCCAACAGATTAATGATATTCACGTGTTTTCCTATCATCTTCATCATTTCCATTTCTGATACTAGTGCCATCATTTCCGCGTCTGTGTGACCCTCTGAAAAGACCAAATACAGACTATTATTTTGATGTTTTTGATTTGATGTTTCAAAATGAAATTAAAAGTGGGGAAACAATCCTTTGTATTTTCAAACCTTCAAAGACAATATTTATTGTATGGCCATCATGCGGGATTCATCAAATCGATTTACCAAAAGCTTAGAAATATTTAATGAATCTGAAACTTATTTATTAATAAAGACTTTTAAAGTCTTCATCCTTACCCTTAAGCATCTTAACAGCAACAACTGACGCCACAGCTGGCTTCAGTATCCCGACACAATCTGCTTTCACGACCTTCCCAAATTCTCCTTCACCTAGAACTTTCCCCAAACTTAAAGACTCTCTCGGAACTTCCCAGTCTATATCCACGGGTAGCTCATATTCCGACATCATCATAGATTCCGTATTGTTGTGCACTTGTGATAGCTTCTGTTTCTCGATCTTCACAACTGGCATGAGCTGAAATTAATTTGTTAATTTATATTTAATTTATTAATTAATAATCAAGAAGTATGATTAAAGAAGAATATTCATAAAACTAGTGACTATTTTCCCATATCAATTGGCTTCATGATTGATACAATTATACGTAATATAAATTTGTAAATCATGAATTAAACGAGGTCATCGCTCAAAGAACATTGTGGATCTTAAAACTACGGTTCCAGCACCAAATAACACTAAATCACTATCTCATTATTTCTAAATACTCACCAATCCTTCCCCAGTAGTGTTGGGCGATCCATTCATCTGGGGTTTCTCCACAGTTACTTTCTTAGTCCAATGAGTCACGATCACCGCTCTTGCGGTTTCTATCGCCAGTTGTTTCTTTAGTTTCTCCTGTTTCAATTTCTTAAAGATCATCACCACTATGATCGCTGCTACGAAGAACATTGCGCCTAATACCGCTGTTAAGATGTTAATAAGGAGCGTATGCTTTCCGTGGTCCAACGCTTCTGGTACAGGGAATGCTAAAAATGGATTAAAATATGTATCTAGTTGATAAGACGATATACCAGAAATAAGCTATCAGAGATGGTGAAACAGAAGTGACTATTTAATGTAGGTAGACAGAAAATATATTATTATTGGGATATGTGCCAAATATATATTAATAATATTTTAAAGAAAACAATACAACTCAGTCAGATTCTACTTAAATTATCTGAGGCACAAAAAGTTACGCGTTGCAACGCTTTCGTTTATAGCGAAAAGATTATGTTTCGATATTTCTTAAAATTTACAAATAGTTATTAATGTGTTTAGCAAGCAAACTTACTATTACATACTGCTTAGTTTATTCTGCCTTTGAATGGTGGATCCGTGTCTTAAGTTGAATTTCATTAGTAAATATAAAATTATTAATCAAATATAGTGCTTAAGAATTAATTAATACTTACAGTCCAGAACAGTGAGGTATCCTTTCGCTGTAGTGTTTCCAAGGGAATTCAGAGCCACACAAACATACCATCCTTCATCTTCCTTAGTCACATTGTAAATAGTCAATTGTTCGGGCATATCGAGAGGATTTTCCGTCTAAAAGGATTATCATTATGAAAACTTTGGAAATATTTGGACTGGTTACAAAACTGACAACATTTAAAAGTTTGCTTATTAGCTAGATAATATTTAGTTCTCATTCTGAAATCATGCTTGTCTAAATCTAGACTTGAAATGAAAATAATTTTAACACATGCTTATAAACTTATATTCGATTCTTTGGTTTGTAAATTTGTTACAAGGTCAACATGCACAATTTTAAGACTTTCATAAGTCGATTCCAACTGTCTTCCATCCTTAGGTAACTTAACGATCATCCTTAATGAAAGAATATTAGCGAGATGCCACCCACAGGTCAATTTATTCCAAATCAACGATTAATAGCTACAAGCGGTGCATGCAACACTGAAAGCCAAGCGTAGAGAAACACATATGCGTTAATAACAAGCCCTCACCAGAACGATTTTAGACACGTCTTTATACACGACTGGTTCTTTGCTAGCCGTGTCCGACGTAGACTCATTATAAATGTACTCGTGTTTGTTAAAATACATCCAGTACACGGAAGGATGTAGGTCTGACAGAAATTCGCAGGTGAATTTCGCCGTTTGCCCAACAAGCTTGGTCTGATTGACCGCGGCTTGTGTTAGCACCGGTTTTGCGTACAGACGTTCTAGGAACAAACAAGACCTATTAATCTTCACGTTAATAATCGCAAGATGAATGCAGCCGATATATTAAAGCCACAATCTACGATTGCAACTGATAAGACAGATGAAGCGAGTAATTTGTTGGGAGAGAATCTATAAATCTTCGAATTCTCTATACGGTGGATACTAGAAAATTGCAGTTATAAATAGCCCATCAACCTTCGTTACATGAGCAGGAAATATAGCTAGATTAACCTTTGGCCTTAGAAATAAAATGAGTTATGGGAAAATGAACCATCACCGCTGCCTTCACCAGTTAGAGTAAGTTATTGTGAAGAGATTTCTTGTGATTGAAGTGATTTGCCTTAACCAAATGAAGTTAACCACGGTAATAACCTCCACCTAATCAAAATAAAGACCTCTATCCTATCGCCGACTGGGGTCGGTGCGTCGCTCGGACCAACTTCGGCGTCTTTCAACGATGTGTTATAGGGCCTTAGCCAATACACCAAAGGCTCTAAGTCAGATACCGGTGGACATTGTAGCTGTACTGTATCGTTTACAAGTACTGTAATGTTCCCTGGATATCCCTCTTTTATGTACGGGCTTGAAGGGTACCGCTCTATGAGATGTAAGTGTTTTGCTTAATATTTAATAGACGAATATATTAAACATTAATTTAAGTTTAATCAACAAAATTCTAAGATAACCCTTAGTAGTAAAAATAGCCTTTTTTTAATTACTTCTAATACTATCAAACAAGTCCTAAAGTAAATTTAATCGAAAAGGTTATCTTAGTGTATTGTGGATGATGATATAAAGAAAATGTCCAACCAAATATTGATTTAGTTCTCTTACCTTGTATTTGTAAAGTATAAGTGTGCTGGACACATCCCAATTCACTGCACACTTTGCAAGTGTAGTTACCATTGTCAGCTTTAGTTAGTTCATCTAGAGACATTGACCACTTTCCATATGAAGGCTTAAAGTAACTCCTAGATATAGGCGTTACATTATTTTTGTACCACGTTATGTTCGGCATAGGATTACCTGCAAACGTTTACGATGCTGTAAAGTATTTTTAACTGCAGCTGTTTGGTTAACGGTGAAATATCATTTTAGTTAACCGGGGTTATTGGCTCGGGTAACGTAAATAATGGTAAACAACTGCTTGCATTAGAGTTTGTTATATACTGTGATGGTAAAAGATATGTTGCTAAATGGTTATCCATATATATGGTTGATACAATGTAAATAGTAATGTATTCTCTTATATATCGTTACGTATTTAAATGTTTATAATTTGAGTAAAAACGATTACAAAAGTATATTGAAACTATGAAAATTACATCATATAATAGTAAAATAATATATGAATAAGTGTCATACGATTAGTATTTTTCAACTAATAGGTATTCCAGTTTAAATAGTTCGATATTTTGGTAAAACTTCAAGTTTAATTACATCTATTTTCAAATAGGCTACATTTTAAATGTCCAATGTCCATTGTATTACGAAACAATAATTGGTACATTATTGTTTCGTAATACCGGTTCATAAAAAATGTTGTTATCTGTAACTATATTATTTAAAACTTTAATAATTTGCTTACCTTCAGCAGCACATTTAAAACGTATAGTGCTTCCAGCTGGTTTCATTTCCATGTTAAACATTTTCGAAGGATGTTTAAACTTGGGCGCATATTTAGACTTCGTATTGTCAACGTGTCCATAGTTTAAGTGCTCTTTTTCATTTTTATCATCTGTATCATCGTCTTTAACGTCGTATTCTTTGTGAATTTCATCTATAGTATTGTTATCGACTAATTGTGCTGAGTGTTGAGATAAAATTTCAGGCATCGCCCCTTGGTTGTCATCAGATTGGTATTCTGTAAGTTAAGGTATTTTATGTCTATATAGTATAACTATACACAATCAAGTCAAAGCTAGGACGACATTCGATGCTACAAAACGTGTCAGGATTCATTAGAATGATAAATAATATCCTTAACAATATTTAAATTCTCATATCGTTTACATAATGGCTGTCTAAGGATGCATAGATATTAGTATTGATATATGTCAAAATATTGATTTTATTTGTTGAATTTAAAATGTAGTACGCGAACTTTCTTATTATTTGTATCATTAAATTTGTCGGTAATTTTGTGCAGTTCAAACGTAATTCGGATATGAATTTCAATAAATGAAGATATGAACGTTCTGCAGGAAATAATAATCATTTCGAGAGCGACAACTTCGAAACATGGAAATGCTATAATCAAAACATTTCAGCGCTGCAGGGCAATAAAGGATCGGAATCCATGTTTACACATCTGGGCGTTATAAATATGACAATTAAATATCATATTAAAATAGCTGGGACTTAGTATGAACCACGTGCTTAATATGATGATATACGTGATAATATGATATGGATTTAGATTACAATTTAAGAAAATTCTTCTAAATTAAAAACCTAGTAAACCTATAAGCTGAGTTTGAGAGTTTATTAAAAAAACTACGTTGCTACGTTACTTGTTTTTAAATGTTACCCGTTTTTATTAGTTCAATAAAACAATCTTGCATTACCTTCAATACTATCCACTCCGATATCCCTTTTATGTTTGATGGTAACACTCAGCTCCTTTGTGCTGTCATCTTCGTTTTGACAGGCGTACACACCCGCGTCTTTGGCGCGAAATCCTTTTATTCTTAACCTAAAAATAAATGTCATTATAATTGTCTTTTTTCAAACAAACTAAGACATATTTATTTCAAACGTTGTTTAGCGGTTTTACCGTTTTATTCCAGTGACAATACTACTAATGGTATTAATGTGTAATTATTAGGAATAAAAACTTCCTTCAAGCTAAAACAAAACACATCTTCTTGCGTGAAAGAAAGATGAGTGTCTCTTTCTCAATTACCAATTTTCGCGTTTATAATATTAGTGGATGACAGGTAGTCCATAATAAAATAGTAATATACTATTTTTACTTTATGACATTCCTAACTATTTAACCAACTTTTAAATTCAATTCTTTTGATAGATGGCAGCTCTGTGTTGCCATAATTTTGCCAACGAAACAACTTATATTAATTTAAACCCACATGCACTACAGTACAGATAAAATTTTATAAATATACGTAGATATGCTAAAATTGCACGATGCTCTTTGTTTTCATGTCTTGCTGCGAATCCCACACATTACTTTAATCCCATTAACGTATTGGCGATTCAAAATGATCGACAGTTTGTTTTCGATAGCAGATCCTGACCGATGCATTTGATTTATAGTCTGTATTTTTAGCTTCGACATAGAAATGCGTAAATATTGATGTAAATTTCGTATAAATTAGAATCAGTTCGATATCGTTTTCGAGAATTCTAAATTTGTTATGGTAGTTTTTGTATTTGTTGAATTAAGGGTGTTTAGAATTTATGGATTTGGGATTCGTTTTAATAAGATATCTTGTATAAATGGTCTATCCAGCTCGTTTCCACGACTAATGTTATGGCATTTAGAGACAGATTTTTTTATAATGGGTTACGATCTGCTCATGAACTAACAGTAAAATAGTGCCGTACGAATATGTTAGCCTCGAAATAACCCCTTATTTATTTATTAATAGGAATGGATTTGTGACTAAAGGGGAAAAAGATGACACAAAGCATGAGTAGAAAAGATAGAAAGTGGTCCCATATACGGAACGAAACGCAAAGACATCTCTAATGAGACCAAGACCAAAAAAATCATCCAATATTCATACCATTGTCGCTGTTGGACCAGTCTGGACCTCGTGGTATAGTCAATGGTCTTCCCGTCGAAGAACCAGCGGACAGCTGGCAGTTGGTTCCTGGGTTTCAAACCACAGATCAAACGTAACCTCTCGTTCGTAGGAGCTTCTATAACCGCGTATGCGTCATCTGCAACAAAAATGGCGGAAATTATTTTGAGTTATTTCAAGATTTTTTAAAGCGGAAAAATGTGACAATCATAATGTTTATAATATAAAAAATGGAGTGAAAATTTTAAATAGTCGTAAAAAATAATTTGAGACGAGATTATATAAGGAAAATCATTGTATATATAAGTATGTATCATTGTTATGTATACAATATGAAATCATCCAACAATTGATAAACAATGAAATATTAAAAAAAAATTACATTTAATACGTATAGATTATTATTATTATTATATTATTAAAACAGTACAGAAACAAATTATTGATCTGACGCTGTATTTATGTAAACATAAAACGCTTAAAAATAATTAATTAACCCAGTTGTATAAGTAAGAACGTGTCGCACATGTGAACGCTTAAATTAAGCCCTTTCGCTGCAAAACATTGCGTTTTAAATTTCACGATATTTTTGAACTTAACGAGCAATCTGAACAGACTTGTTTTTGCAAAATAAATTTTTATATGAAACACTTTCAATAATACCAAACATAAGCGTATATAATATAACGTATAAACTAGAAGTCCCATAGATATTATTAAGATTATTTACGAAACTTTAAACTACACAATAGTGGTCAGAATAAGTTTTATATATTTAAATGTTTAATTCATCATTATGTAATTGAGATTATAAAAGGCGGTGCTTCGTTATAATCGCAAATTTTCTCTTTTTTATTATTGCCTGAAAGAGATCACTGTTTAATAATAATAATAATAATAATAACTCTTTATTGTCAATATACTGTGTACAATATAGAAATACACCTTAAAAATAGCAATAGAAATACAACAAATACTGTTTACCTATAAGGTTATTTTACATTACGAAATGTTCAATTCTCTTATATTTATTTATAAAGATCAATAATACTGCGGTAGTGCCAATACTATATCGTTGAATGACACAATTCGTGCAAGTACTTAAAGGACAATGTTGCATTTCTTTGTTTTGAAAGTGGGCTGAGTTGAAACTTTAACTGCCGAACTGATTTGTTGCTTGAAATATCGCTTGCAACAGTGACGTGCGTTGTTTCATCGATATACTGCGTTCGGATATTGTTGGACCAATTCATTAGTATTTTTTTGAAGGATAACTGTCTAGTTTTTGTAAGATAATTTAAAAGTGTTAAAAAAAATCTATATTAATTTAGTTTAATTTCTTAAATTTACATATATACCTATAATTTGTGTATTACTTGAACTCTTATCTCAAGAAAAATGTGTTTAATTCATTTTGAACATTGTATTTTTGTAGGTTTTCCAACATAACCTAGTTGGACATACCAAGGCGATATAATCAACTTTTCAAAAACTATAATAATTAAATAAAAAAATACAATTTATTTTTTTAATGTTGTCAGCAACAACGCATAAGTGTGTACAATATCTATTCTTTGTTAGTATACATTGCTAGCTAATATTAATTTGTAATTATCGATAAGTCGTTTCCATCACTACCCATACGCCAAAAGGTCGACACTGTTGCATGTGTTCTGCAGATGCAAACCTGCGCCCTTGGACCCGAAATCGCTTTCTCAAGTCTCAATCAACCATTTTGTTTTCAAAAACAATATATCGAGAGAACATGTGCAGAGATGACCAGTGGTTCTAAGCAAGAATTCCTTTAAAAAACAGGAAAAGAAGATTTAAAATGTTTTTAGTTACCTCCTTGGTGTTTTTGTTGTCCTAGTACTCGTTTCCTTCAGACAATATAAATATTAAATTATTGTAAGGATTTTATTCGTAAGTTACTTACTACTCAATTAAGTTTTTCGTGTTATAAAAAATCTTTTACAATAATCAATTTGATCAAAAAACTTAAAAAAAGAAAGAAATAAACAACCTTTAAACACTAATCAATTAATGTTCATAAGACAATTGTCCCACAAATTTGGGACTTAAAACTCCTCCCATTGAATCAAATTTTAATGCTACATATTTGCCCTCATTCTATTGTATTCAAATTGTCAAAATTATACACATCGAGAACATGTTTTGTATTTGTTTTATTGTATTTAATCGATAGCCATTGATTTCAGGAAAATACTTTGACGATTTCATTGTAGGTTTCTAAATACATTAAATAAGTATAAATAGTCTTTTTTTAACATTCGCTGTTGTGAAGCGATGGAATATTCTAAATGCTAGCATAAATTTTAATACAGAATACATTAAAATAAATAAAAATCTAAAACATTTATTTATGTTAAGCAGTGCATGTTTCGATTATCATGAGATTTATTTTAAATCTGTTTGGGAAGTGCGTCAAAACTCCGACTTTAAGATTGTAAAATGTACGGAACAATTCATATAAAACTTTTTAACATTGCTTGTCATGTGTTAAATATGACATCCTAATCCATTAGGTACAGCTATTTTGATAACAAAAATAAATCTTGAATGATGACAACTGATAATTGCGTCAAAGATTTTTGCGAAGGAAATGTTGCGTGAAAAGTTGAAGAACCATTTTTTTTAATTATGACGGGAATTCTTAGTATGCCAAGTTATCGTAGCCTGACTGTATCTGAAGGTAAAACATAATATTATTTTCGATTGATTTAGCCTATTTCCTACACATGTCCTTTGCTGAAAAAATACGTGCAATTATACTAAAAGAATTTTGAAAATGAGATTTTGAAATTATACTGGTTTAAAGTCGCAAACACAATATGTATTGTATGTAATATAATATTATCGAACTGACATTTATTTCTTGTTTATAATATGAGCCTTAAGTAGATACTGTTATAAAAAACATCAGACTTAGTTTAAGTTTCCAAAATATTCAAACCAATATCAAACACAGTTTTTCATGAAAACTTCATATACAAGTATATTTACTCGTAATACAGAAGCAATTTTACATGACTCAATTTTATTTTAGTACGACAACCAAAAAAGAAAACAAAAAATTTTACGATTCCATGTAAATCAGGCTCCTAAAATTTTTACATTAAGTCCGAACGTATGAAACGCGAATCTTTTATAATTCAATTTTTGTATTGCTTTTTGATAGTTTGGAAGTGATCCAAAATACGTGGGTGTTTCCAATCCTAAGTGTATAACGCTTTTACGTAATAGTATCAAGAGTTATGTATATTTTTATATCAATTTATTCTCGAATTTTAATGGATTACTAAAGCTAACCTCAAGAATAATAAATTCATTGATTAATGCTTTTGATCGATCTATTAATCATTTTAAACGGGACTTTAAGATAAAGGGGTATTGAGTGTTATTGGTTTAGAATATTTCTGATGGAATTTACTAAATGCATACAGTTTGTATGCTGTGGTGTTGCCCGCGTAAAATAGGCTCCTATTTTTTTACAATTCTCGACATATCAAGTATTTTTAAATAGATAAAATAATTTTATGAAATGGAAATGAAGCTTACAGACTGCCAAAATCGCAAATATCTTTATGATTCTTTAATAAAATAATTATAATAAATAAGCAATAATAGGTATGCAATAATAAGAAATATCTATTTTATCAGTTTTTTTAGGGATTTCATTTTTATTAAGTCGCATTTCAGCAGTCTAATACTCCTTATTAGTTTACAGAATTTTCGAAAAAGAACGGTATGTTATAAATACATACAAAAACCCAATTATATATTTATAAATTAATTTTTGACCTACATATTATTTATATCAAATAATATCTTAACTTGTAATTTATAGATGTAAAAGCAAGTGGCAGCAAATATGATCATATTTTATGTGTATTCTACTAATATGTATGATTTAGAATCTACCCACGAGATGAATTCAAGGTAATAAATAATACACGCGAGATTTATTATTGGATCAAGTGTAGATAAATTTCAAAACATTTTTTTAGTTTTTCATACTTTCTTCGAGTACGTAGATGAATATTAAACAAAGAATCGTAAAACTCTCATGACTTTGAAGTTTTCTATCTTTTACGTAGTTTTTATAAAAAACATTAGAAATGTTTTAATAAGAAAACTACTTTTCCTCGCATATTCTTTTTTTTTATTTTTTACTGAAAAACTACTGGATAGACTTCGTAGAATTTACACGTAGGATTTTGATCCTAGTATTGCCACGGAAACGGAAACGGTGGAAAAACATGCTAAAACTGTAAAACATTATTTATTATGAAATAACTAGCTGTTGCTCGCAACTCCGTCCGCGTGGACTTTCATATAAACTTTGACCCTTCCCCCCTTATAACCATTTTTCCAGTTAAAAACTGTCCTATGTTTTATCTCAGGCTCTGGACCATCTGTGTACTTATTTCATCTAATAATAATTTCATGACAATCGGTTCAGCGGTTTAGCCGTAAAATTATAAAAAGTTTCAACCCTTCGCGCAACCTCATGGGGATTGATTTAAAAGACAGTAGCCTATGTCCTTAGTATGGATTATTGTATATCTTATTTTATGATACGATCCATAAATATTAATTCAACGTCAAGATTCATTCCGAATCATTTAAAGTCGTTAATATAAGAGTTCAATTTATATCGGAAAAGACTTGAATAATTGTTTGGTTTGTATGTCAATAAAATGATGAAGTTGACCCTTGTTCAAGAATGTCAATGCACTAATTAATGTCAGACGTTTGCCGAATAAAAAGCATCGATTATTCACTGAACAATCGGGCTTAGAGTATTTTAACAACAGCTAACAAGAGAACAGTTTTTTCTAAAATAAAAACATACTGTTTTAAGGGGTATAGGGGATGAATTTTCTAGTGAAAAAATACTGAAAGAAATGAATTAAACTAAAGATGAAAAATTAAATATTTAACTCAATTAATATAAGTCATTGTAATACGAAGGATTAGTCATAAAAATATATTTCTAGCAATGACCCTTTGGTTTTAAACTTTTGATACATTTTCGAATCAATTAGTAAAACATGGTAACACTGGAAATGTATTGATTAAATTAAGTAATTAAGCATATTGTTAGCATAATAAAACATTTACAGATGATTCATGTCAACTCATGCTCCCCAAACACGTAAAAATAGATAAACCTAACCTAAAATATAATCTACGCTAAAAAGGCGCGGAAAAAATGACATTCTAAATTTAAAATAATCAACCGTAACGGTATATTCGAAGCGTCAAATATCGATGTCATATCAAAAATAGACGGGCAATATACAATGTCTTTTAACGCAAATTTGATCCTTATTACCTATGCAATAAGTATTTGGTATGAATGTTGGTTCGTAAGGGAGTATGGCAGTGTCATGTTTGGCGTACGACATATAGAAATAGCATTTCCTGCGCTAGTGATGGTATAATTTGCTGTCATAACTAATAATGTTGCTATATTCCTAGTGGCACAATTAGGTTTGGGGCTAATAAATAAAATATTTTTTAACAAAAAATAAACCGACTTCAAACTAAAAAGCAAAAAATAAATTTGCTTCCCACAAAGTAATACGCATTTTCATTTAGTGTATAGAAATGATTCAATAGATATTTTATAATTTAGAAGTCGGTACCAAGTAAAAAGATTTAACCAAACAAACATTTATAGATTTACTTGTCACCGACTTTGTCACCCTCCTTTTTTTGAGGTCGGTTAAAAAAGGATATAAGGTACCGTCTGATATAATTCCATACCTCGAGTTTTTATTCGTTTCGTATCTATTCCCGTTGCAGTGGCAAAGTCAAAGTCAAAAGTAGCTTTATTTAATAAGGCTACATATGGTAACACTTTTGAATCGTCATGGTATTACAAAACATTTACCACCGGTTCGGAAGGCAGCGTCTACAGAGAAGAATCGGCAAGAAACTCTGATAGTTGCTATTTCTTAAAAATTATTTTTTAAAATAAGAACATACGAGTACAATTGTAAATATAAACAAAAACTCAACTTATATTACATTTAATTATTATATAAATTGCCAGGTTAAAATTATCCTACAATACTGTATGTTTAATCTACATTTTAATTTACCTGTATGCCAAATTGTAGTCTTAATCATTCAGTAGCTTTTATGTAAAAGCGTAACAGACATACAACCAAGCAAGCTTTCCCGTTTGAGTTATTAATAGTTTAAATAACTACAAGTGTTATATTGACTTCTTTATGATATGATAAATGTTTTTACTAAAAATGTTACAATTTCCAATTTATATGAAAAGAATTAAAATGCGGGTACATTTATAATCAAAGGTAACTTTGAATTTAGAATAAAGGATGATTGTCGAGACCCGTATTCGATTAAATTATGACTTTGTGAGAAGAAGGGAAACTTCAAAAGCGAAATATTTGGGAAGTCGCTGCGGTGGAGATGAAACGATTTTATTTTTAATCGCCAGTATCCTAGACGCGAGCGGAATATAAAATAAAATAGTAATATTAAAAAGGCGACAACGACACATCCGTTTCCTCTTCAGAATTCGGTTACGTTTCGGTATTCGAATTTTGAAAGCGTTGTAAATTTTTAGTTTGTTCGTGGTTATTTTTAAATTATTCAGTTGAATACTTTAAAGTTAAGATCTATATTTTTTTATAAAGTAAATTGATATATCAATATAAGCCTAAATATATAAGCCACATTAAAATTAGGTAAGTTATTTTCCAATATATTTAAGATTGAATAAAAAAGATTCCTTGAAAAGTTATTTTAATTTTAGAATTCTAACGAGCAAAAACCGCATATCTGCTAATAGTAAGCGCGCGACCGTTAAATATTTTTTTGTATTTCGAAGGGTCGGCAGCCATTTTGGTTTCAGTTGGCGCGTGTTACTTTCTTTCAATTAGTTTGATTTATGAGAAATCGATTTCAAAGCACCGTTCGTTTGAACACGTGATTTCCATTACTCATTGTAGAACAACAACCTATATTTTTCGTCAGATAGTTCAAAACTGTTTTAGAGTGTGAATCAGATGTAAATGTACGTACGTGGTTTAAAATGGGATAGTTATTTAGAAGAAATACCAATATGTCGATTTTTACAGATGTCGAATATATAAAATTATAATCCACATTTAAAAGGCTGGCAACTCACTCCAGAGCTGTCAAAATCTATGATTGTTCATGGGCGACGATGACCACTTTCCGTTTTACCACTGTTTTATTAAAAAACATGTTAAAAAGATTGTATTTCATT
>JADANM010003353.1:6206452-6221862 GCA_026213755.1 Eurema hecabe
GGTGAACAGCTTGTGGTAGAGCGACTCGGGCGCCATCCAGCGCACGGGCAAGCGGCCCTCGGTGCGCTTGCGGTAGTAGTCGTGCGAGTGCACGTCCTTGGCCAGCCCGAAGTCCGCGATCTTCAGCACGCAGCCGTCCGACACCAGCACATTGCGCGCCGCCAGGTCGCGGTGGATGCACTGCGTCACAAGGACAAAGTGTTAGTGCGTACAGCAGCGGCCGAGCCATGACGAGGAATTTAAATATCGTATATCCGAGAAAAGAGGAATAAGCACGTAAGCTTTTCTAAGAATAATGTATAAACATGAGGAAAATTCATTTCCATTTTGGTAGGAAAGCCCACTATGCTAAATGGGGACTTCATCGAGCATCATTGAGACCTATAAGTTTGCAAAGCTTCTATAATAAGAAGAAAAATATGTAAAAAACCGTTGCATGGACAACCTCGAGCGCGTCATATATTGAGCGCATCAATGGCCTACGTACGTATGTTAATCTGATAGTTTGCATTGTATTTATAGGTTGAAAATAAAAAAAAATGTCGAGCGCGTCAGATTTTCTAAGGGATATTAAATGCACCAAAAAAAGCTCTCCTTCACTAATCTGACTCCGATTTCGTTGTGACACAAACTCACTAGCATTGTCTTAATTTGCAAAAAAAATCGCCAATTTTTACATACTCAAGCGTATCAGATAAATATGATATATTCATCTTTATCTTCTTAACGTACTATCTCATAATCTAACAATTATCTAGAGGGATTCGCCTGATTTGACAAAAAACATTACAACAACGGTTCACCCTAAAGGTCACCCTAAATTCCATTACTGGGCGCTTCCAATTGTAAGTTTATGACATTTTTGAGCTCAAAATATAAATTACGTGATATTTTGAGGTGGCTGAGTGCAAAGAAATAGTATTTGAGCTCACCCAGCTCAAAAGTCTGATAGAAGTTTCATAAAACACTATTTTTGGATTTTTCAAATCGCAACAACATTTGAAACTTTAGAACGGATCAACCAATTTTCACGCGCATGGCGACATTCAATGCAGTCTTATTGTTCATAAGTAATTTTTAAGTTTAAATGATAAAAAAAAAGGTTTCGGAGTAATAAGTAAAAAAAAAAACACCTTTTCAGGTTTCTTTTGTTCTAGAAATCTCTCGAACGAATCAACCGATTTTGACCAGTTTGGTGGCGATCGATAAAGAATTTTTTTTATAAAAAAACCACTTGTAGTGACAGTAATAGATATAGAAAGAGTGAGAGAAGAATAGAAACTCAGATCAATTTTTTTACTAATCTGACCTTAAATCCTACACGTGCGGCACTATATACGGGGCTCATATTTGGTGGAGGTACTTAAACGGGTACAAGGTACACCTATAAATTAATCTGACGCGCCTCTGAAAATCCCGAATTCCCCTCTTGGGCTCCCCTACCATATCCGCAAAAAAATTAAAGAATTCGTGTAATTATTCCAATTTCATTTTATTATGTCAAAATTTTACAAATCATTAATTTTAAGCGTTTCAAAAACACTGCCAAGAACGGAAAGGAAGAGATTATATCATTAAAAATAACATCATTCAAACAATCAACATTTAAATTAATATAACAGAAAAGACTTACTCGTCTTGACGCCAGATACTCCATACCCCTTGCTACTTGGTAGGAGAAAGACACCAAGTCCTTTTGGGTCAGAGTTCGCTTCTCTTTGAAATCTTCTGTTGGAGATTCATACCTGAAAATGTATAGAAAAATATTAGGTCTGACCACAATAGACACAATAGACTTATACTTTGCCTAGAAGGTATCTTGATTAAGTTTGAATCACTGTTATATGGAACAAAAGATTTTTGCTGAAATAATATTCATCGCTTTAGTTTATGTTCTAATTAACTGATTATCAAATTCTTCTCAAACAAATATAACAATTCCTCTTATCAATTACAGTTTTTAACCGACTTCAAAAAAGGAGGAGGTTCTCAATTCGTCTGTATGTATAATTTTTTAAGTACTTGGTACCGACGTCTAAATTATAAAATAACTTTTGTATCATTTCTATATACTAAATGAAAATGTGTATTACTTTGTGGGAAGCAAATTTATTTTTTGTTAAAAATTATTTTTTCTTAGTTTATAATACCGCCATCTATCGAACATGGTTCAAACTACATACCTATTCCCAGGCCTATGGTTCCTCAGAAACTCTCTCAAGTTGCCATTGGGCGCGTACTCCACTATCACGTACAGCGGCCCGTCCTGAGTACAACAGCCCAACAGATTAATGATATTCACGTGTTTTCCTATCATCTTCATCATTTCCATTTCTGATACTAATGCCATCATTTCCGCGTCTGTGTGACCCTCTGAAAAGACCAAATACAGACTATTATTTTGATGTTTTTGATTTGATGTTTCAAAATGAAATTAAAAGTGGGGAAACAATCCTTTGTATTTTCAAACCTTCAAAGACAATTTTTATTGTATGGCCATCATGCGGGATTCATCAAATCGATTTACCAAAAGCTTAGAAATATTTAATGAATCTGAAACTTATTTATCAATAAGAACATTAAAATCTTTGTCCTTACCCTTAAGCATCTTAACAGCAACAACTGACGCCACAGCTGGCTTCAGTATCCCGACACAATCTGCTTTCACGACCTTCCCAAATTCTCCTTCACCTAAAACTTTCCCCAAACTTAAAGACTCTCTCGGAACTTCCCAGTCTATATCCACGGGTAGCTCATATTCCGACATCATCATAGATTCCGTATTGTTGTGCACTTGGGATAGCTTCTGTTTCTCGATCTTCACAACTGGCATGAGCTGAAATTAATTTGTTAATTTTAGCTAAATTTATTACGTAATTCCTAATGAAACACCATAGTATAATAATCAAGAAGTATGATTAAAGAAGAATATTCATAAAACTAGTGACTATTTTCCCATATCAATTGGCTTCATGATTGATACAATTATACGTAATATAAATTTGTAAATCATGAATTAAACGAGGTCATCGCTCAAAGAACATTGTGGATCTTAAAACTACGGTTCCAGCACCAAATAACACTAAATCACTATCTCATTATTTCTAAATACTCACCAATCCTTCCCCAGTAGTGTTGGGCGATCCATTCATCTGAGGTTTCTCCACAGTTACTTTCTTAGTCCAATGAGTCACGATCACCGCCCTTGCGGTTTCTATCGCCAGTTGCTTCTTTAGTTTCTCCTGCTTCAATTTCTTAAAGATCATCACCACTATGATCGCTGCTACGAAGAACATTGCGCCTAATACCGCTGTTAAGATGTTAATAAGGAGCGTATGCTTTCCGTGGTCCAACGCTTCTGGTACAGGGAATGCTAAAAATGGATTAAAGTATTTATCTAGTTGATAAGACGATATACCAGAAATAAGCTATCAGAGATGGTGAAACAGAAGTGACTATTTAATGTAGGTAGACAGAAAATATATTATTATTGAGATATGTACCAAATATATATTTATAATATTTTTAAGAAAACAATACGACTCAGACAGATTCTATTTAAATTATCTGAGACACAAAAACATACGCGTTACAAAGCTTTCGTTTATAGTGAAAAGATTATGTTTCGATATTTCTTAAAATTTACAAATTGTTATTAATGTGTTTAGCAAGCAAATTTACTATTACATACTGCTTAGTCTATTCTGCCTTTGAATGATGGATCCGTGTCATAAGTTGAATTTCACTAGTAAATGTAAAATTATTAATTAAATATAGTGCCTAAGAATTAATTAATACTTACAGTCCAGAACAGTGAGGTATCCTTTCGCTGTAGTGTTTCCAAGGGAATTCAGAGCTACACAAACATACCACCCTTCATCTTCTTTAGTCACATTGTATATAGTCAATTGTTCGGGCATATCAAGAGGATTTTCCGTCTAAAAGTATTAACATTATGAAAACTTTGGAAAAATTTGGAAAAATTTGGACTGGTTACAAAATTGACAACATTTAAAAGTTTTTTTATTAGCTAGGTAATATTTAGTTCTCATTCTGAAATCATGCTTAACTAAAACTAGACTGGAAATGAAAATAATTTAAACACATGCTTATAAACTTATATTCGAGTCTTTGGTTTGTAAATTTGTTACAAGGTCAACATGCACAATTTTAAGACTTCCATAAGTCGATTGCAACTGTCTTCCATCCTTAGGTAACTTAACGATCATCCTTAATGAAAGAATATTAGCGAGATGCCACACACAGGTCAACTTATTCCAAATCAACGATTAATAGCTACAAGCGATGCATGCAACACTGAAAGCCAAGCGTAGAGAAACACACATGCGTTTATAACAAGCCCTCACCAGAACGATTTTAGACACGTCTTTATACACGACTGGTTCTTTGCTAGCCGTGTCCGACGTAGACTCATTATAAATGTACTCGTGTTTGTTAAAATACATCCAGTACACGGAAGGATGTAGGTCTGACAGAAATTCGCAGGTGAATTTCGCCGTTTGCCCAACAAGCTTGGTCTGATTGACCGCGGCTTGTGTTAGCACCGGTTTTGCGTACAGACGTTCTAGGAACAAACAAGACCTATTAATCTTCACGTTAATAATCGCAAGATGAATGCAGCCGATAAATTAAAGCCACAATCTATGATTGCAACTGATAAGACAGATGAAGCGAGTAATCTGTTGGGAGAGAATTCATAAATCTTCGAATTCTCTATACGGTGGATACTAGAAAATTGCAGTTATAAATAGCCCATCAACCTTCGTTACATGAGCAGGAAATATAGCTAGATTAACCTTTGGCCTTAGAAATAAAATGAGTTATGGGAAAATGAACCATCACCGCTGCCTTCACCAGTTAGAGTAAGTTATTGTGAAGAGATTTTGTTGTGATTGACGTGATTTGCCTTAACCAAATGAAGTTAACCACGGTAATAACCTCCACCTAATCAAAATAAAGACCTCTATTCTATCGCCGACTGGAGTCTGTGCGTCGCTCGGACCAACTTCGGCGTCTTTCAACGATGTGTTATAGGGCCTTAACCAATACACCAAAGGCTCTAAGTCAGATACCGGTGGACATTGCAGCTGTACTGTATCGTTTATAAGTACTGTAATGTTCCCTGGATATCCCTCTTTTATGTACGGACTTGAAGGGTACCGCTCTACGAGATGTAAGTGTTTTGCTTAATATTTAATAGACGAATATATTAAACATTAATGTAATTTTAATCAACAAAATTCTAAGATAACCCTTAGTAGTAAAAATAGCCTTTTTTTAATTACTTAACTTCAGTGTGACGGTACTATATATTTTAAAATACTATCAAACAAGTCTTAAAGTAAATTTAATCGAAAAGGTCATCTTAGTGTATTGTGAATGAGGAATTAAAGACAATTTCCAACGAAATATTAATTTAGTTCTCTTACCTTGTATTTGCAAAGTATAAGTATGCTGAACACATCCCAATTCACTGCACACTTTGCAAGTGTAGTTACCATTGTCAGCTTTGGTTAGTTCATCAAGAGACATCGACCACTTTCCATATGAAGGCTTAAAGTAACTCCTAGATATAGGCGTTACATTATTTTTGTACCACGTTATGTTCGGCATAGGATTACCTGCAAACGTTTACGATGCTGTAAAGTATTTTTAACTGCAGCTGTTTGGTTAACGGTGAAATATCATTTTAGTTAACCGGGGTTATTGGCTCGGGTAACGTAAATAATGGTAAACAACTGCTTGCATGAGAGTTTGTTATATACTGTGATGGTTAAAGATATTTTGCTAAATGGTTATCCATATATATGGTTGATACAATGTAAATAGTAATGTATTCTCTTATATATCGTTACGTATTTAAATGTTTATAATTTGAGTAAAGATGATTACAAAAGTATATTGAAAGTATGAAAATTACATCATATAATAGTAAAATAATATATGAATAAGTGTCATACGATTAGTATTTTTCAACTAATAGGTATTCCAGTTTAAATAGTTCGATATTTTGGTAAAACTTCAAGTTTAATTACATCTATTTTCAAATAGGCTACATTTTAAATGTCCAATGTCCATTGTATTACGAAACAATAATTGGTACATTATTGTTTCGTAATACCGGTTCATAAAAAATGTTGTTATCTGTAACTATATTATTTAAAACTTTAATAATTTGCTTACCTTCAGCAGCACATTTAAAACGTATAGTGCTTCCAGCTGGTTTCATTTCCATGTTAAACATTTTCGAAGGATGTTTAAACTTGGGCGCATATTTAGACTTCGTATTGTCAACGTGTCCATAGTTTAAGTGCTCTTTTTCATTTTTATCATCTGTATCATCGTCTTTAACGTCGTATTCTTTGTGAATTTCATCTATAGTATTGTTATCGACTAATTGTGCTGAGTGTTGAGATAAAATTTCAGGCATCGCCCCTTGGTTGTCATCAGATTGGTATTCTGTAAGTTAAGGTATTTTATGTCTATATAGTATAACTATACACAATCAAGTCAAAGCTAGGACGACATTCGATGCTACAAAACGTGTCAGGATTCATTAGAATGATAAATAATATCCTTAACAATATTTAAATTCTCATATCGTTTACATAATGGCTGTCTAAGGATGCATAGATATTAGTATTGATATATGTCAAAATATTGATTTTATTTGTTGAATTTAAAATGTAGTACGCGAACTTTCTTATTATTTGTATCATTAAATTTGTCGGTAATTTTGTGCAGTTCAAACGTAATTCGGATATGAATTTCAATAAATGAAGATATGAACGTTCTGCAGGAAATAATAATCATTTCGAGAGCGACAACTTCGAAACATGGAAATGCTATAATCAAAACATTTCAGCGCTGCAGGGCAATAAAGGATCGGAATCCATGTTTACACATCTGGGCGTTATAAATATGACAATTAAATATCATATTAAAATAGCTGGGACTTAGTATGAACCACGTGCTTAATATGATGATATACGTGATAATATGATATGGATTTAGATTACAATTTAAGAAAATTCTTCTAAATTAAAAACCTAGTAAACCTATAAGCTGAGTTTGAGAGTTTATTAAAAAAACTACGTTGCTACGTTACTTGTTTTTAAATGTTACCCGTTTTTATTAGTTCAATAAAACAATCTTGCATTACCTTCAATACTATCCACTCCGATATCCCTTTTATGTTTGATGGTAACACTCAGCTCCTTTGTGCTGTCATCTTCGTTTTGACAGGCGTACACACCCGCGTCTTTGGCGCGAAATCCTTTTATTCTTAACCTAAAAATAAATGTCATTATAATTGTCTTTTTTCAAACAAACTAAGACATATTTATTTCAAACGTTGTTTAGCGGTTTTACCGTTTTATTCCAGTGACAATACTACTAATGGTATTAATGTGTAATTATTAGTAATAAAAACTTCCTTCAAGCTAAAACAAAACACATCTTCTTGCGTGAAAGAAAGATGAGTGTCTCTTTCTCAATTACCAATTTTCGCGTTTATAATATTAGTGGATGACAGGTAGTCCATAATAAAATAGTAATATACTATTTTTACTTTATGACATTCCTAACTATTTAACCAACTTTTAAATTCAATTCTTTTGATAGATGGCAGCTCTGTGTTGCCATAATTTTGCCAACGAAACAACTTATATTAATTTAAACCCACATGCACTACAGTACAGATAAAATTTTATAAATATACGTAGATATGCTAAAATTGCACGATGCTCTTTGTTTTCATGTCTTGCTGCGAATCCCACACATTACTTTAATCCCATTAACGTATTGGCGATTCAAAATGATCGACAGTTTGTTTTCAATAGCAGATCCTGACCGATGCATTTGATTTATAGTCTGTATTTTTAGCTTCGACATAGAAATGCGTAAATATTGATGTAAATTTCGAATAAATTAGAATCAGTTCGATATCGTTTTCGAGAATTCTAAATTTGTTATGGTAGTTTTCGTATTTGTTGAATTAAGGGTGTTTAGAATTTATGGATTTGGGATTCGTTTTAATAAGATATCTTGTATAAATGGTCTATCCAGCTCGTTTGCACGACTAAGTACATTATAGAGATGTTATGGCATTTAGAGACAGATTTTTTTATAATGGGTTACGATCTGCTCCTGAACAGACAGTAAAATAGTGGCGTACGATTGTGTTAGCCTCAAAATAAGGGAAATAAGAATGAATTTGTAACTAAAGGGAAAAGTATGTCACAAAGCATGAGTAGAAAGTGGTCCCACATACAGAACGAAACGCAAAGACATCTCTAATGAGACCAAGACCACAAATATCAATGTTCAAAATTCATACCATTGTCGCTGTTGGACCAGTCTGGACCTCGTGGTATAGTCAATGGTCTTGCCGTCGAAGAACCAGCGGACAGCTGGCAGTTGGTTCCTGGGTTTCAAACCACAGATTAAACGTAACCTCTCGTTCGTAGGAGCTTCTATAACCGCGTATGCGTCATCTGCAACAAAAAAATGGCGGAAATTATATTGTGCTATTTCAAGATTTTTTAAAGCGGAAAAATGTGACATTATTAATGTTTATAATATAAAAAATGGAGTGAAAATTTTAAATAGTCGTAAAAAATAATTTGAGACGAGGTTATATAAGGAAAATCATTGTATATATAAGTATGTATCATTGTTATGTATACAATATGAAATCATCCAACAATTGATAAAGAATGAAATATTAAAAAAAAATTACATTTTATTCGTATAGATTATATTATTATTATTATTATTATTATATTATTAAAACAGTACAGAAAAAAATCTGACGCTGTATTTATGAAAACATAAAACGATTAAAAATAATTAATTAACCCAGTTGTAAAAGTAAGAACGTGTCGCACATGTGAACGCTTAAATTAAGCCCTTTCGCTGCAAAACATTGCGTTTTAAATTTCACGATATTTTTGAACTTAACGAGCAATCTGAACAGACGTGTTTTTGCAAAATAAATTTCAATAAGCTTTTTCAATGGTAGCAAAAATAGACGTATAACGCTTAAACGAATAGTCCCATAGATATTATTAAGATTATTTACGAAACTTTAAGCAACACAATAGTGGTCAGAATAAGTTTTTATATATGTATATGTTTAATTCATCATTATGTAATTGAGATTATAAAAGGCGATGCTTCGTTATTATCGCAAATTTTCTCTTTTTTATTATTGCTTGAAAGAGATCACTGTTTAATAATAATAATAATAACTCTTTATTGTCAATATACTATGTACAATATAGAAATACACCTTAAAAATAGAAATACAACAAATACTGTTTACCGATAAGGTTATTTTACATTACGAAATGTTCAATTCTCTTATATTTATTTATAAAGATCAATAATACTGCGGTAGTGCAAATACTATATCGTTGAATGACACAATTCGTGCAAGTACTTAAAGGACAATGTTGCATTTCTTTGTTTTGAAAGTGGGCTGAGTTGAAACTTTAACTGCCGAACTGATTTGTTGCTTGAAATATCGCTTGCAACAGTGACGTGCGTTGTTTCATCGATATACTGCGTTCGGATATTGTTGGACCAATTCATTAGTATTTTTTTGAAGGATAACTGTCTAGTTTTTGTAAGATAATTTAAAAGTGTTAAAAAAAATCTATATTAATTTAGTTTAATTTCTTAAATTTACATATATACCTATAATTTGTGTATTACTTGAACTCTTATCTCAAGAAAAATGTGTTTAATTCATTTTGAACATTGTATTTTTGTAGGTTTTCCAACATAACCTAGTTGGACATACCAAGGCGATATAATCAACTTTTCAAAAACTATAATAATTAAATAAAAAAATACAATTTATTTTTTTAATGTTGTCAGCAACAACGCATAAGTGTGTACAATATCTATTCTTTGTTAGTATACATTGCTAGCTAATATTAATTTGTAATTATCGATAAGTCGTTTCCATCACTACCCATACGCCAAAAGGTCGACACTGTTGCATGTGTTCTGCAGATGCAAACCTGCGCCCTTGGACCCGAAATCGCTTTCTCAAGTCTCAATCAACCATTTTGTTTTCAAAAACAATATATCGAGAGAACATGTGCAGAGATGACCAGTGGTTCTAAGCAAGAATTCCTTTAAAAAACAGGAAAAGAAGATTTAAAATGTTTTTAGTTACCTCCTTGGTGTTTTTGTTGTCCTAGTACTCGTTTCCTTCAGACAATATAAATATTAAATTATTGTAAGGATTTTATTCGTAAGTTACTTACTACTCAATTAAGTTTTTCGTGTTATAAAAAATCTTTTACAATAATCAATTTGATCAAAAAACTTAAAAAAAAGAAAGAAATAAACAACCTTTAAACACTAATCAATTAATGTTCATAAGACAATTGTCCCACAAATTTGGGACTTAAAACTCCTCCCATTGAATCAAATTTTAATGCTACATATTTGCCCTCATTCTATTGTATTCAAATTGTCAAAATTATACACATCGAGAACATGTTTTGTATTTGTTTTATTGTATTTAATCGATAGCCATTGATTTCAGGAAAATACTTTGACGATTTCATTGTAGGTTTCTAAATACATTAAATAAGTATAAATAGTCTTTTTTTAACATTCGCTGTTGTGAAGCGATGGAATATTCTAAATGCTAGCATAAATTTTAATACAGAATACATTAAAATAAATAAAAATCTAAAACATTTATTTATGTTAAGCAGTGCATGTTTCGATTATCATGAGATTTATTTTAAATCTGTTTGGGAAGTGCGTCAAAACTCCGACTTTAAGATTGTAAAATGTACGGAACAATTCATATAAAACTTTTTAACATTGCTTGTCATGTGTTAAATATGACATCCTAATCCATTAGGTACAGCTATTTTGATAACAAAAATAAATCTTGAATGATGACAACTGATAATTGCGTCAAAGATTTTTGCGAAGGAAATGTTGCGTGAAAAGTTGAAGAACCATTTTTTTTAATTATGACGGGAATTCTTAGTATGCCAAGTTATCGTAGCCTGACTGTATCTGAAGGTAAAACATAATATTATTTTCGATTGATTTAGCCTATTTCCTACACATGTCCTTTGCTGAAAAAATACGTGCAATTATACTAAAAGAATTTTGAAAATGAGATTTTGAAATTATACTGGTTTAAAGTCGCAAACACAATATGTATTGTATGTAATATAATATTATCGAACTGACATTTATTTCTTGTTTATAATATGAGCCTTAAGTAGATACTGTTATAAAAAACATCAGACTTAGTTTAAGTTTCCAAAATATTCAAACCAATATCAAACACAGTTTTTCATGAAAACTTCATATACAAGTATATTTACTCGTAATACAGAAGCAATTTTACATGACTCAATTTTATTTTAGTACGACAACCAAAAAAGAAAACAAAAAATTTTACGATTCCATGTAAATCAGGCTCCTAAAATTTTTACATTACGTCCGAACGTATGAAACGCGAATCTTTTATAATTCAATTTTTGTATTGCTTTTTGATAGTTTGGAAGTGATCCAAAATACGTGGGTGTTTCCAATCCTAAGTGTATAACGCTTTTACGTAATAGTATCAAGAGTTATGTATATTTTTATATCAATTTATTCTCGAATTTTAATGGATTACTAAAGCTAACCTCAAGAATAATAAATTCATTGATTAATGCTTTTGATCGATCTATTAATCATTTTAAACGGGACTTTAAGATAAAGGGGTATTGAGTGTTATTGGTTTAGAATATTTCTGATGGAATTTACTAAATGCATACAGTTTGTATGCTGTGGTGTTGCCCGCGTAAAATAGGCTCCTATTTTTTTACAATTCTCGACATATCAAGTATTTTTAAATAGATAAAATAATTTTATGAAATGGAAATGAAGCTTACAGACTGCCAAAATCGCAAATATCTTTATGATTCTTTAATAAAATAATTATAATAAATAAGCAATAATAGGTATGCAATAATAAGAAATATCTATTTTATCAGTTTTTTTAGGGATTTCATTTTTATTAAGTCGCATTTCAGCAGTCTAATACTCCTTATTAGTTTACAGAATTTTCGAAAAAGAACGGTATGTTATAAATACATACAAAAACCCAATTATATATTTATAAATTAATTTTTGACCTACATATTATTTATATCAAATAATATCTTAACTTGTAATTTATAGATGTAAAAGCAAGTGGCAGCAAATATGATCATATTTTATGTGTATTCTACTAATATGTATGATTTAGAATCTACCCACGAGATGAATTCAAGGTAATAAATAATACACGCGAGATTTATTATTGGATCAAGTGTAGATAAATTTCAAAACATTTTTTTAGTTTTTCATACTTTCTTCGAGTACGTAGATGAATATTAAACAAAGAATCGTAAAACTCTCATGACTTTGAAGTTTTCTATCTTTTACGTAGTTTTTATAAAAAACATTAGAAATGTTTTAATAAGAAAACTACTTTTCCTCGCATATTCTTTTTTTTTATTTTTTACTGAAAAACTACTGGATAGACTTCGTAGAATTTACACGTAGGATTTTGATCCTAGTATTGCCACGGAAACGGAAACGGTGGAAAAACATGCTAAAACTGTAAAACATTATTTATTATGAAATAACTAGCTGTTGCTCGCAACTCCGTCCGCGTGGACTTTCATATAAACTTTGACCCTTCCCCCCTTATAACCATTTTTCCAGTTAAAAACTGTCCTATGTTTTATCTCAGGCTCTGGACCATCTGTGTACTTATTTCATCTAATAATAATTTCATGACAATCGGTTCAGCGGTTTAGCCGTAAAATTATAAAAAGTTTCAACCCTTCGCGCAACCTCATGGGGATTGATTTAAAAGACAGTAGCCTATGTCCTTAGTATGGATTATTGTATATCTTATTTTATGATACGATCCATAAATATTAATTCAACGTCAAGATTCATTCCGAATCATTTAAAGTCGTTAATATAAGAGTTCAATTTATATCGGAAAAGACTTGAATAATTGTTTGGTTTGTATGTCAATAAAATGATGAAGTTGACCCTTGTTCAAGAATGTCAATGCACTAATTAATGTCAGACGTTTGCCGAATAAAAAGCATCGATTATTCACTGAACAATCGGGCTTAGAGTATTTTAACAACAGCTAACAAGAGAACAGTTTTTTCTAAAATAAAAACATACTGTTTTAAGGGGTATAGGGGATGAATTTTCTAGTGAAAAAATACTGAAAGAAATGAATTAAACTAAAGATGAAAAATTAAATATTTAACTCAATTAATATAAGTCATTGTAATACGAAGGATTAGTCATAAAAATATATTTCTAGCAATGACCCTTTGGTTTTAAACTTTTGATACATTTTCGAATCAATTAGTAAAACATGGTAACACTGGAAATGTATTGATTAAATTAAGTAATTAAGCATATTGTTAGCATAATAAAACATTTACAGATGATTCATGTCAACTCATGCTCCCCAAACACGTAAAAATAGATAAACCTAACCTAAAATATAATCTACGCTAAAAAGGCGCGGAAAAAATGACATTCTAAATTTAAAATAATCAACCGTAACGGTATATTCGAAGCGTCAAATATCGATGTCATATCAAAAATAGACGGGCAATATACAATGTCTTTTAACGCAAATTTGATCCTTATTACCTATGCAATAAGTATTTGGTATGAATGTTGGTTCGTAAGGGAGTATGGCAGTGTCATGTTTGGCGTACGACATATAGAAATAGCATTTCCTGCGCCAGTGATGGTATAATTTGCTGTCATAACTAATAAGGTTGCTATATTTCTAGTGGCACAATTAGTTTTGGGGCTAATATTAAAAGGATATAAGGTACTGTCTGATATAATTCCATACCTCGAGTTTTTATTCGTTTCGTACTCATTCCCGTTGCAGTGCCAAAGTCAAAGTCAAAAGTAGCTTTATTCAATTAGGCTACATCACTTTTGAATCGTCATGGTATTAAAAAACATTTACCACTGGTTCGGAAGGCAGTTTCTACAGAGACCGAAACCGGCAAGAAACTCTGATAGTTGCTCTTATTTTTTCAAGATAATAACTTACAATTGTAAATATAAATAAAAACTCAACTTATATTACATTTAATGATTATATAAATGGACCCTGGACTACAATACTGTATGTTTAATTTAGATTTAATTTCCCTGTAGGTATGCCAAATTGCAGTCTTAATCATTCAGTAGCTTTTATGAGAAAGCTTAACAGACACAACCAAGCAAGCTTTCGCGTTTAAGTTATTATTAGTTTAAATATCTACAAGTGTTATATTGACTTCTTTATGATATGATAAATGTTTTTACTAAAAATGTTACAATTTCCAATTTATATGAAAAGAATTAAAATGCGGGTACATTTATAATCAAAGGTAACTTTGAATTTAGAATAAAGGATGATTGTCGAGACCCGTATTCGATTAAATTATGACTTTGTGAGAAGAAGGGAAACTTCAAAAGCGAAATATTTGGGAAGTCGCTGCGGTGGAGATGAAACGATTTTATTTTTAATCGCCAGTATCCTAGACGCGAGCGGAATATAAAATAAAATAGTAATATTAAAAAGGCGACAACGACACATCCGTTTCCTCTTCAGAATTCGGTTACGTTTCGGTATTCGAATTTTGAAACCAATGTAAATTTTTAGTTTGTTCGTTGTTATTTTTAAATTATTCAGTTGAATACTTTAAAGTTAAGATAAAATAAAAAAACATATTTAATACAGTAAAATTGATATATCAATATAAGCCAAAATTGAAGTTAGGTAATTTATTTTCCAATATATTTAAGATTGAATAAAAAAGATTCCTTGAAGTTATTTTAATTTTAGAATTCTAACGAGCAAAAACCGCATATCTGCTAATAGTAAGCGCGCGACCGTTAAATTATTTTTTCGAATCTCGAAGGGTCGGCAGCCATTTTGGTTTCTGTTGGCGCGTGTTACTTTCTTTCAATTAGTTTGATTTATGGGAAATCAATTTCACAGCACCGTTAGTTTGAACACGTGAGTTCCATTACTCATTGTATATATTGTGTTATAGAACAACAACCTATATTTTTCGTCAGATAGTTCAAAACTGTTTTAGAGTGTGAATCAGATGTAAATGTACGTACGTGGTTTAAAATGGGATAGATATTTAGAAGAAATACCATATGTCGATTTTTACAGATTATATTCTATAAAATTATAATCCACATATAAAAGGCTGGCAACTCACTCCAGAGCTGTCAAAATCTATGATTGTTCATGGGCGACGATGACCACTTTCCGTCTTACCACTGTTTTATTAAAAAACATGTTAAAAAGATTGTATTTCATT
>JADANM010003353.1:6227720-6238278 GCA_026213755.1 Eurema hecabe
TCCATAGAACCATTTTTTTAGTACTAAGTCCCGTCTCTTAAAACGTAGTGATTACATTCTCTTTGTTGTCGATCACAAAGCGCGATGGGTGGTAGTGTTACAAAATTGTTATCATATTTATAGTATACGATTTAATTCTAAGTGCATTTTACGACAATCCACGATGAGACACTAGTAGTATAAAAGCAAGTTGAAATCTGTGATACTTTAGTTATAGGGAACCTCCACGGGCGCTTTCACTCGGTGTTTTTCTAAAGAAATAGGTGTCTTGAGATATTTTGAAAGTTCCGCGTGATAAAAAAAAAAAAATGGAAAGAAAACAGAGTTCCGATTTAGGAGGTAGTAGCTTAAATGCGGAATTAGAGGAAAGCAAGTCGGGGCATTCTAAATCAGACGAAAAAATTGAAGAAATACGGAGGGAGCCGTTTTGGGTTTTTGGATATGGATCATTGTGCTGGAATCCTGGTTTTGAGTATCAGCAGTCGATCACCGGCTACGTGAAAGGGTTTTCGAGGAGATTTTGGCAAGGGAATACAACGCATCGTGGAACTGAAGCTCATGTAAGTATTTTTAAAAAATCGAACAAACAAGAGGAGAATGTGAATAAAAAGGACATTTACGTCGCATTTTACCCATTTTTGAAATAAAGACTAATCATAGATATTTATTCGATTTTGTGCCGTGGAAAATTAATTTTTCACATCGTCAAAAGTCTAAATCTTAACGCGGCTGATGCAATTTTACCGCGTCCTTTCACCTTGGTCATGCGCCTTGATTTTAAAAGTTCCGTCTTTAATTTTTTTAAGTTGTAAGACAAGATTCCCAATTGATCTCAAGGGGATAAATAATAACTACAGAGTCTTTACTATGTTTTTAAAATCCATTTTTGTACTATAAATGCATCATATAATTAAAAATAAGCACTTAAATATAAAAAATAAAATTCGATTTAAAAATAAATTAGGAAGAGATTAAAATATTATTATATAAATATTATATATAATTAAGGTTATGATAGTGTTTATTTATCATTAATTTATCTTGTCATCAAATACAGTAGATAACAGATCCATTAAAACTACATTATGCTGTAAACCAATATATTATCAAACTAAGGGCTCATCACTCAGATCACTTTTATGGAATTAATGATTGATCACCCATTATCCTTTGAAAGCAATTTATAATCACATTACTATGTTAAAGTTTGAACATTTAATCTTTTAATGAGCACTATAATTCATATCAAAGATAAAGTCTAGTCCATATTATCTCAATAAGCTATTAAAAAAGGTTTGGTGTAACAGTATTGTTGGTTAAAGCTGATAATTTGCGTTTCATTGTGCTAATTTCGGGAACGATTTTCCAAATATTTAGTACTAGCTGTTGCCCGTGACGCTGTCCACGTGGAATTTCATATAAACTTTGACCCCCCCTCCTTCCTCTCCTTTTAACCCTTTTTTCCAGTTAAAAAGTAGCCTATGTCCTTTCTTCAAATTTGGTTCTAATTGGTTCAGTAGTTTAATCGTCCATGTGGACTATACATGGACGAAGTCGCGGGCAGCAGCTAGTATAGTATAAAAAATTCATCTGAGTGTCCCTATGTATGCTGAAATCTTTTATTACTACGCAACCAATTTTCATGCGTTTTTTTATCAGATAGAGTGATTCAAGAGGAAGGCTTATGTGTATAATACATGTATAAATGCAGTAAAAACCACAGGGCCTTGCTAGTATAATATATACAAAAGTCCAGTTCAATATAGCCAGTTCATATTAGTCATATCATTACATGTGCTAATTGGTAATACATTACAATCCCCTTAAGTGTTGCATTGCATATTAAAATATGTTGTAGTTAGATAGTGGATGTATTACTAATACATCTTTATGCTTTTGTCTTATTAACTGATTTATTATTATTAACAATAACAAGTATATATAAATCATAAATGTATAAATAACTAGCTGACCCGTGCCCACTTCATGGGGCTTAATGGTAATTATCCTTTTCGGTTTTTTATATAGCCTATGACACTTGGCTATAATGTGGCTTTCTATTAGTGAAAGAATTTTTAAAATCGGTTCAATAGATCCAGAGATTACCCCTTACAATTTAACAGTCACACAAACTTTACTTCTTTATAATATTAGTATAGATTATCATAATATACTCAACATATATATACAAAACTATATTAGCTACTAAGTACTGAAATATTTGAGCGGTTGAAATGGTGTTTTCTGGTTTTGTTAAGATTTTGTTCTCAGCCCTTATTATTATATCATATTTCAGTAGCAAGATGATTTGTTATTTAAATTGTATTAATTAACAATAGCAGCCCTTTGTACTTTGTATATTTAAATTTTAAGTAAGCTCTATTTTAAGTAATGTCAAGCAATTGAAAAAAAAATCTGTTCTGAGACCTCTTTTGTAGGGAAATTCTCTAAAGAAAACCGTAGGTCTTTGGCGAAGGACTATGACCAAACCCTACCGACCAAAACCCTATGTATCGTCTTAAGCTCCGAGCTTTTAATATTTATAAAAAATAAAAATTTCAATGTTATATTATTTGTTGCAGCCCGGACGTGTCGCAACGTTGATAGAAGACAAGGAGGTATGTATCTTCTTAATATACATAAATTACGTGTCACGTTGAATGTCCGCGATGGACTCCAAAAGTACTGAATCGATTTTAAATTAAATTTGCACACCGTGCGCAGTTTGATCCAAATTAAAAGGATAGCCTACATCATAATACGAGGGTTGATCCAAAAGTAATGATAATCGATATTAAAGACATTGATTTTAGCTACTTTTTTATTTTATTCTGTTGCATAGTCTCATAACAGGCTAACACATGTACTTCATTTTTTTTCTATACCTAGAATTCCATAAGAAAAAAATGATTTCCGTGACTTTACAAAAAGGCCTGTACAGTAGTCATTACTTCCCCATCGTCTCCATATTTCTTGCCCCGGAGGTTGTCTTTCAGCCGATGAAAGAAATAAAAGTCCCTGGGGGATGGATCTAGTGAATAGGGGTGGTGTTCAACCAATTCCAATCCCATTTCCCGAATGGCAGCCATCGAAACTGCGGCTTTGTGAGCCGGTGCGTTGCCCGGTGAAACAACACTCCAGCCCGCACTTTGCCGCGTCTTTTTTGTTTGATAGCCTCTAGCAATCTTTTTATTTGGTGTACTTAATAAGAGCCTGTAATAGTGGCTCCCTTTTCCAAATATTCTATTATTATTATTCCTTCAGCGTCCCAGAAAATGGAGGCCATAACCTTGCGTGGGACTTGAAATTTTGAATTTCTTCGGCGTCGATGAAGATGCATGTTTCCAAGTCATTGATCGTTGTTTGGTTTCAGGATCGATATGGTGGATCCAGGTTTTACCCATGGTCACAAATCGAGATAAAAATGTTCGTGGTCAGCTTGGAACTTTTCAAAATTCGTCCTCGAAATGTCGACTCGTCTTTCCTTTTGTTCGTCGTTTAACATTCTCGGTACCCAACGCGCAGACACATTTCTCATATGCAATTCATTTGCAAAAATTCTTTCGATACTGCCATATGAGATCCCTGTTATCTTAGCTACGTGTCTGATGGTCACTCTTCGATCTACGAGCACGATATCTTCTACTTTTATAACGTTATCCTCAGAGATAGACGTGAAATACGTTATTCCCGATTTTCGTCTTCTGTTGATGATCTGCCCAGCTTAAAATCCTTTACCCAGCGTGAAACTTTGGAATATAGTAGAGCAGACTCCCCCAATGTTTCCATAAAGTCTTGATGTATGACTTTAATAAACATTTTTTTCACACAGAGGTGCTTTATCAGAGCTCTTATTTCGATTTTGTCCATTTTTATGTTATCTCTCCTACTGTTTGCACTCAAACGAATGTAGCTTCCGAAAATAATGGCCTATTTATATGATATTTTTGGGCTGACATAGTAGATAGTCTAGCTATTATTGTATATTTTTTTATATTTTTATGTGCATTCCATATACCCGTTTATCATTACTTTTGGGTCAACCCTCGTATACCTATGCGAACGGGGCGGGTCGCTAGTACATAATATAAATGTGTTATAATTAAATTTCTGTCAAACAATATACTGTATACATAATATAATGAATATGTATTTTGTGTTGGCATGTTTCGTATTTAAATATCGAAATTTAACTACATACTTGCTAATAAGGTAATTAGGTAATATAATCGTAGACTAAAGGCTAAAATAACTTTTTGTTTAACTTTAATAGTAATAAACATATATAATAGATAAAGATATGACTCGACACTTACCTAAAAAAAAATAACATTTATAAAGTACTAGCTGTTGCTCGCGACTCCGTCCGCGTGGACTTTCATATAAACTTTGGGGGGGGCGCCCGGCCCCCGGGGGGCCCGGTGGGCTAGGGGGAGGGTAGCCTATGTCCTTCGCCTGCATCTTTGCACTAAATTTCGTTCTAATCGGTTCAGTAGTTTTAGCGTGATGGAAAGACAGACAGAGTTACTTTCGCATTTATAATATTAGTATGTATTACCCAAGAAATTCCCGTACAATACCGTGATAATTCCCTGGTACCTATAACCAGGGAGTCGTTTTTTCGTGACTAAGCAACAAATATAATAAAATACATCTTCATAACTCACGTTTATATTAGTAGGAACTCGAAGGAATTGAAGCTAACGTTGAGACAAATTAGAACGTAGAGTACTTTAGATCTATATTATTAAGTATCGTCTATACACTTACCGTCATTTTTGTCTGCTACCATGTTTAATTGCGACAAGATAAAGTAAAAAAACTAAAACCCAACTACGACAAAAAACGACGCTGAAAAAGTATAAAAGTACCCCATGAATACAGGTAAAGTCACAAGCAAATGCTAGTAATATATATATATTCGAAATGTACAAGTGAAGCGCTTTAAAATGATACCAAACACGGCATATCTAGCTTAACTTTATTTTTTTACTCTGTATATTTTGTCCGCTAGAGGGCGCCACATTGAATTTGGTGAAAATCTATATAGCCTATAACCAGCGGACAATTAAGACGCTTCTAATGATATGTCATTTGTCGAATTCTGATTAGTGGTTTAGAAGTTACGAGGGAACAGATGAACATACATACATACATACATACATAGCCTGTCAAAATCATAACCCTCCTTTGGCTTTGCCGTAGTCGGGTAAAAATAGAAATACATAAAGAAACGAAATTTTAAATAATCACGCTTCAATTGTTTTCGCCATAAGCCGCAACCAACTTGAAATAATGCCCAATTAGCCTCATTACAAAACCGCCTGATATTTCGGGGTTTCCTAATAAATCGATAATTGCCAATTGTCCCAATTTTCTAGTTTCGAATGCTTAACTTATTAAGCTTAACGTTAGCTTTGTTAAGACAAGTAACTGTTTAAACATTGTCCTTAATTGGAATTCAAATGCTGGAATACTGAAACGCAACTTAAATTAAAGTACAACTTAAACCGGTCCGATTAGACATTTCGCCATACAATTCTGTCAAAATTACGAGACTTAAGGCGTGCTTAAATTTAATATGCGTATGAGTATTTGGCCGAAAGATCCACTTCACTTAATTAGTCTTAGAACAAAATTCATATATTTAAAGCGACATATTTTATAATCTAATATAATTACTTACCATCTACATTCTAGTACATATACGAGAATATAGACACTTTAAAGTATGTAGTGTCGTTTATCTATACTAATATTATAAAGAAGTAAAGTTTGTGTGTTTGTTAATTTGTAAGGGATAATATCGGGATCTACTGAACCGATTTTAAAAATTGTTTTACCAATAGAAAGCCACATTATTGCTGAGTGTCATAGGCTATATAAAAAACTGAAAAGGATAATTAACATTATGCTCAACGAAGTGGGCACGGGTCGGATAGTATATTCTAAAGCGATATAATTTATAATCTAATATAATTACGTACCATCTACATTCTACTACATACACGAGTATATAGACACTTTAAAGTAAGCAAAGTGTCAAATTCCTTTAATTATTACATAACCAGTTGTATAATATTACCTTGGCTGATGTAATATTTGGGATTACGTAGCTATTATTAAAATCACTCTATACGAAGATGATATCAAAACTTTACAAAGGCCGTGATTAATATAATTAATATTCTACCAACCTTGACTTGAAGATAGATCTTTGTGATCCATTTATTTGACGCAATTTGTCAAAATATTTAAGTAAGCGATGCGTATCAAATGCCATAATAATAACTGTTCAGCTATATAAAAGTACTGGCTGTTGCCCGCGACTCTGTCCGTGTGCACTTTCATACATACTTCCCCCCCTTTTAACCCTTTTTCCAGTTAAAAAGTAGCCTATGTTCTTGCTCAGGCTCTGAGACCATCTGTGTATCAAATTTCGTTCTAATTGGTTCAGTAGTTTAAGCGTGATAGAAGGTCAGACAGACAGAGTTACTTTCTCATTTAGAATATTAGTATGGATTGACTATTTCATAATTTTAAAATTATTATATGCTTACAATCATCAGGTGGAATACTATTTAAAAGCACAAGTAAAGGAAAATGTATTATTCCCTTGAATGACGTATCTTTTATCGTGAGTGACGCAGAACGTTTGTAATAAAACCCACGCGCCAATCTTACTTTCTTGGTAACATCCAAGGACTGGTCTTTTGATATTGTAATGTTAAAACTATAACAAATTATAGAACCTATAATGTATCTGTACCTTTGATTGTATCCGCAAAACAACTATTTAGAGCAAGAGGAGTTTTGGCGGGAATCGTGCGGCGTCTATATGTAATCTCGATTGAATATTCCTTTTTTGGTGCATAAAGTGATTTAATGTATGATTGTGATAGTGTATCATGCAGTAAACTAGCTAATAAGTGTCCAAGAAATGAAGAATTCATTTGAGAGCGCTTAGTAGCGCCGTTCCGATTGCTCCAAGATTCGTCGAGGTTCGTAAAGCTCACTATCACTTTACGAAGGGCAGAACGAAACGACTTACTGACTGGACTAAAGACGACTTGATGACGATTTTACTTGACTCATATCGACTTTTATCTTGACCACGTTGCCTCTTATTACATTGACATTGGCAAAAAGCTAGACGCTAATGCCATACTATAAGAAAGAAGAAGATTAGAGCAAGATCCCAGGGCCACCAGACGTCACGAATTTTCTAATGAACGAAATGTGGACGATTGAGTATTGTTAGTATGTACTAAGAACGGACTCAGACGGCCAATTTTCATGTATAACTCTCTCTCTGATATAGACAATATGTGTCTATATCAGAGAGAGTTATTTAGAATTTTATATTTTTTGCTGATTTATCGAAATTTGATTACTTACACTTAGCTATTAGGTGTTATTATTTACCTCCTAGGTGGAAATACAACATACATATTAGCATGTAAGTAATCGCTGTATACGTCTTTATAGATTTTGCAATCATACTGAACTTTTTTGACCGTAAAATAAATTATATCGTGCATTGTGAGGTCTTTAAGAAGAGGCCTGTCACTGTCCTAAATATCCGAAACTCGTTTCAGTGAGCGGTTGTTAATGAACTGTAAAATAAAACCAAAAGTGAAACCATAGTCTAGATCTTAACTGTAGTAATTATATCGTGAAGTTAAAATAACCATGTTATGTAATAATATAAAATGTATTTCCTGTTGCCTGAACGTTTGTGGAAATTTAAGAATGTTTGATCCTATATCTCTTTCCCGAAGAAAATCAGAATAGATTTTTGCGGAAGTCCTATATGCATGTAGATAAGGCCTGCTTTATATATAATAGTTAGATGACTAATTAGACTTAATGATTTGATATACACAGAAACGCTTAAAATTGTCAGGACGAAGGAGGTTGGAACCTTCATAAAATTTTCCTAATAGACTATATTTATTTCTGCTATAACATATATTAAAGTTAAATTGAAATCGTAAACGCTACACAGCATATCAGCCGTGGATAATGTCGAAATAATGCGTATTGTTTACACATTTTGTGCTATTACTCATTATCAATGGTCTATAGTAGCACGTGCTTGTGTTTATTGTGGTTATCGTTGACATTCTATTTGCTATATTTAAACTATTTAAACTTAATAATGAAGATTATGTGGAACACTGAGGTTTTTGTAGATTTGAGTCCGACATAACATGTATTTTTTTAACAGTAGGTTATTAACCTATTAGGGATACCGCGTCCTCCTTGTGGGAGAAGGAGAACTTGTATTAGGGATAGTAGATACCTAGGATGAGGAAATACGTAGGATAGGAGGGATAAGGACCCTTCCTTATCCCTCCAAAATTGTAATGGCAATATTAAACAGAACAATCGGGAGTCATACTCATCCCCTTACGGTTCCATTAATTTATTTATATTGACCTTATTAATTTTAATTTACATTTTAAAACTTCTGTATTGGACTCGTATTAAATACATTGAATATTCATTAAAAACATTGATTGAGTTATTCAGAAACATTCCAAATGTAAAGTTCAAACAGTTATCGAAAACTTTGGACTGTCCAGAGTCTTTTCATAATGGGTCAATTTTATTTCGTTGATACAATTTAACACCCTCAGTGGCATATCCGGTGCTTTGCGAATTGATAATAACGAATATCACTCAAATGCTTCCAGCAGGGCTGCTACTTTAAAACATTTATATTCTAATTAATAAATATGGGTCGGATTTCATTACAGTTCAGTACAGACTTCTACGACTAAATAAATTCATGAATGTAAAGAAATCATCTCAAAACTCGTAAAAAAATAGTCGATCGGCGATCTTAATTTATATTCTAATTATTCTAATATAACAATACCTACTTAATTTTTAGGCTAGTTTTAAAGTTTAATAATTTACAAGGAACCAAAGAATTTATCCAATAGACTGACGTTGGAAAACCTAGGGGTTTTAAACTATTTCAGTCCCCTCCTTCCATTGCGTAATTCCTCAACGTCAAAAAGATCCCTTCCTTTGCTTTTAAATGACTCCACTAATAAAGTGTTATATCAGTTTTGTTTGTCACAAAACCTTCTATAGATAGCCACGTGATTGTAATTTGTAACTTATCTCTTGAGCCTATTATAGAACTTCTATAGGTATCACGTTATTGGATAACCACTTAACTGAGGTGTTGGAAGTACGTATGCATGCAGCAAACGTGATATAAAAACACTATCTGATATTTGTCACGTTGCTTGCAGAAAGGGTGAAATGGGAAACATTTTATGATTTACTTTAAGAAGTCTGGTATGGGAACATATAATTTAAATGACTACGGCTAATTTTGATTAATAATTTTATTTATTCTTTGTAAGAATCTTCTTAGTCAGTTCTTAGTTCAGTTGAAGTAGAATAGATATTCCACTTAAATTGAGATTACATCCTGATAAAAGATCAAAGTCAAATGTATATAATATACAATCATAAAATAAGATTTGAATCGCCACACTACATACATGCACAAAGCCATTATATACCGCCGGGAAACTGTTTGCTTTTGTATATTTCTAAAGTAATCGTATACTTAACATTATTTTTTGTAATACTATGACGATTTTGAAGTGTTACTATACGTAGAAGTTGAAAAAAAAACTTTGATTTGACTTTGAACGTTAAAATTACATTACGTTAAAATTACGCTCTATACTTTTTCTAATCATTTATAGTCGTACGTGAATTATTTCTATAAAATAGGTTAATTTTCTTTTGAATGAGTGGCTACATGTTTGCACGATAACACGAGGTGCATTGCTCAACTCCTAAGGGCATCGCAATATAACGAAGCTTGTTACACTAAAACAAACGATATGAAACAATAATATTTTTTTATAAGCGGCTGTATGGGTATTGTTCGATATAACAATATCTTCCTTTACGTGACTCACGTATGTGGTCGAGATAAAACGACGTCTCTGACCCGTTTCAAATAATACGCGATTATTCGGTGCTATTTTAAAGCATCAGCAATATCTTTGTTAATCTTTATGTTAATGTACGTAATAGGGTCATGTAAATTACGTTAAAACATGCCAAATGAAACGGAAAGGTCAAAAACCTTAAAGGACCAAAAACAGATTAAGAAGTTATAACAGTGCTTTTCAGAGAATATTTTAATTACAAGGATTTTTTAATACAATTTTACTTTACTTTACTTCTAGGTTTTATATTTCTTCTACAGAATCGATTTTTGTATTCTCTTATCAAAAGAAAATCACATTATCTGTCATTATATTTTATCCAAAAAATATCTGATCAATGTGATCCAATAATACGTTATTATTATAGATAGATAGCTTTGATATTGGTGAATAACATCGTGTTATTTTTATCATCCTGATATCCTAATATTATTTTGCTTATCACACACGTACTCTTATCCTATTCATAGATCGTCTGTTACGTTGTGTTATGTAATATTTAACCTCTCTATAATTCACTTACAGCAAGGGGATTATATATTATGTTTGCAACCAATTTATGTAACTCATAA
>JADANM010003353.1:6238288-6253512 GCA_026213755.1 Eurema hecabe
TTACCACTGTTTTATTAAAAAACATGTTAAAAAGATTGTATTTCATTAAATTGCTAGAGAATTATAGTATTCTATAATTTTGAGGTTATTTTGAAATTACCCATCCTTTTCGAAAGGAAGTATTTAGACAAAAACGCGATTTCCATAAGGATCTTATGACCGGTACAAAAATAGAATAGTCCAATATTCGAATAGTCAACTAATTTAACCGTCTGCGTCCTAAATAACGTAAGGAAGACATTAGTCACGGTTTTCCGGGTCATTACCGGCCCGCGTCCGGGTAACAATTTTAAATTTTATCATAAATAGGTTAGAAATTTAATGTATTTGTTGTTCAAGTTAGATCGGTTGAGTCAGCAATGTATCCTATTTGTATTATAAACCAACCCAACAAAAGTTTGTAAGGATATAAGTATGTTTGTTGCTGTATATCACACAGAAACTACTGGATAAATATGGTTAAAGTTCGGTATGCAGGTAGATAAAACACTAGGTTAATACAGGATACATACTGGTATTGCCAAGGAACAAAAACTATACGTATGATAAATAAAAAATACTGACAACTATAAAGCTATTTTACGTCATACCACGTAGGTATCTATACAAATATTATAAAGAAGTATAGTTTGTGTGTTTGTTAAATTGTAAGGGGTTTGTTAATTGGATCTATTGAACCGATTTTTAAAATTCTTTCACCAATAGAAAGCGACATTATTGCTGAGTGTCATAGGCTATATAAAAAACCGAAAAGTATAATTAATATTATCCCCGACGAAGTGGGCACGGGTCAACTAGTCTAAGGATATGAAAGAATAAATGGAAACACAAAAATTATAACCACTAATTAAAAACACTTAAAAACGATCAATGTCAAAATGACAGATCGCACAGACTAAAAATTATTGCCATTGCTAAGATTTTAGCATTAAATATGCAAATCCTCTTAGGGCAATAATTACGAGACTAAAAGATAAACGACATAATACTATAATTGCGGTATACGAGAGATTATGTCTCGATAACTAGAAGCGGATATATCTACTATTCAATTAAAGCCTATAGATGTATATCTTAGTTTTATTTGTGGCGTAAATTATTTCTTACTGCTTTTGTTAACGAGACACGCGTATTAGTGTTTAATAATTAAAGTTTACTTATCAATAAACTTGCTGGTATTTAAAGTTGTTTATTTCTACAGCATATAAGCAAACAACTATATGTAGCAGTACCTAGTACTAATACTTGACACATTGCCCTTTTTGACATTAAAAAAAAGTAAAAAAAACCCCAAACTTATATTATAAAGAAGTAAGGTTTGTGTGTTTGTTAAATTGTAAGGGGTTGTCTCGGGATCTTCTGGACCAACTTTAAAAATTCTTTCACCAATAGAAAGCCCCATTATTGATGAGTGACATACATAGGCTACATAAAAAACCGAAATTAATATTATGCCTAACGAAGTGGGTATGGGTCAGCTAGTTATTTATAATTTTAAATGTGGTCACTATTGTCTTTTATCATCAAAATATTCTCAATAACCATTTGCTGATATACATCAGTATAATAATCCGTAAGGAATACATTGAAAATTAAATAATCAATCGAACAGTTTAAACATAAATATAACAAGAGGAAAGTCTATAAATACATGAATGTTTATCCGTCATAATTCGCGGTAATGGCCGCCATTCGCCGCGTTTTGGCGCGAACGCGTCAGAGAACAATGATTGTACATTGTTTGACACATATCCAGCCAGGTTAGGATAAAACGTAATCAAACTATGTTCAGATTCATTTGGATTTCACATGCTCAATAATAATAACAGGATTAGATTAATTTCTTAATTGTTAAATGGATACAAAATGTCTTTGGAAAAAAATCTATTGTCTATGTTTAAATAAATAATTAATAATAAATAAAAAATATTTTCAGGACATTAATACACAGCGCCATCTAGTCCCGAGCTTGTGTTATGGCAACTAGATAACGGAATAAATTACATATACATACTTTTCTTTTGTAAATACATACATACAATACATAGCTACATAGATTAAAAATATAGACTATTTTTTTTCGAGGACCTACATGGGTTGGTATTTGAACGATAGAAAAGAAAGCTCACCAGTACGGAAGTTTTAATAAATCAATTTCTATTGTCCATCTAGACTATAATTTGATAAAACCACATTCACATAAATAATGATATATCGATGACTTCCCGATGAAAGTAACTGATATTGAGACATTCCAAATTACCTACCGGATAGGATCTGATTACAATCACACATTTTTGATTCATGTGATCTATTTACATTTTTTACTTTCGACAACACTAATAGATTATAAATATTTATGACGGAGAATGTCGTAATTCTATAGATTAAAAGAAATGTGTTTAATTATTTTAGAACTTTTTGTATTGTTATAGACAGATAGTTTTAATAAAATATTTCAACTTTTTTTACTTTACGGTCTGCTTTATTACCTACCATAATAGTTCTATCATCGTGTAATTTTATTATACAATAATATAAAAAGTTATGTTACCTACATTTTTACACATATAAATCCTACTTATACGCGGTGGTACTTAAATACGCGGCTGACAATATGTGTTTCTATATTTCTTTCACATAAGAACTACTCAATGGTTTTAGGTATGTGGTAATGGTTACCCAAGTAAAACCGCAAGCCGAAGCTTGTTAAACTATAATTGTAATAATTTATATGCAGTCAAAGTTCCAATACCTCACAAGAAGGGAATACTATCACCACGTAGATCGAAGCTCCAAATTCGTAAATTATAACTGTACTGGTTTATACGCATTGTTTTCTTTCTTTATAAGGTAACTGTTTAACTATTGTGTGTTGGTTATATGTTATATTAGATTATACTACTACTTTTTACTCGTGACATAATAATGAACGTGAATATTTTTGCTGAAGATTATTTAATTTCAAAAACAAGCACTACGGAGACAAACTCGCATGGCGCGACTCGTAAAGTTATACAATAAGAATGTCTTAATTAATAATAATAATAATAATCATTTATTTTCTCTTAACAAAGGCAACATCAATATCACAAACACATTACCAGAAATAACAATAAAAAAAAAATTATATAATTTTGAGTTAAAAAATTCCAATTTCTTATCGTGCAATCTAAATATATATAATTCAAAGGTGACTGACTGACATAGTGATCTATCAAAGCACAGCCACCACTGGACGGATCGGGCTGAAATTTTCCATGCAGGTAGATGTTATGACGTAGGCATTCGCTAAGAAAGGATTTTGATCAATTCTACCCTCAAGGGGATAAAATAGGGGATGAAAGTTTGTATGAAAATCCACGCGGGCGGAGTCGCGGGCAACAGCTAGTCTTGATATAAAGATTACTAATCTTCGGAACTAGGAACGGACTACTAACTAACGGACAGGGTTATTTTTAAGTTTATAATTTAGTCAGGTGTCGACTTTCCTCGTAATTAATTAGTAAAGAAATGAACTATCATCCTTATCAAATCAAACCTATCTTAACATAAGCATACCAAACATCGTTGTAACAAATGTAACAAATGTAGCAAAAGTAACAAATGTTACAACGTAAACATTATGTAAGCACGTGTATCTAACGCGAAGATTAGCCGTTTCCGCACTCCCGCGCATCGCAAATATTTGATATCTGACTCAGCTTTCGTTGCTTTATCACGCAACGATAAGATGTTTTTGATAGTGATTTTTTGTTTCTTCTTACGTTATTTATTTGAACGTTTTGTTTTTATAAAAAAAAGAAAATATTGTGATTGCTTTATATGCATTATCTTTCACTTATTTCTTGTCTATTATTTTTATTAAATATGTTTTTATAGATATAGTGTATAGATGGTTAGGAACTACTTATGCCCTTGGTCAGTCGCAAAGATAAGAGCCTCGAAAAGCAGTGACCTTAAACAAGGAAGAAAAAATTAATCGTAACAAAAGAATCAAGAATAGAATAAAAGATAGCGGGAAGTAAAACATGGCCCACGGGCGTTCGGTACACCCACTTTCTGAACTGACGCGCGTTTTCTGTGACAGGTTTGTGCGTAAGTGTAATCTACTCCAATATCAATTAATTCTGTTCAGTAATCAATGACTACTGACAGAATAAAACAAGGAGTCGAAAAGTTATCATCAGAATTTGCTTTGAAATTGTTGAACGATACTTTGAAATTCAGTTCCAATTACCATATTGCCTATGCCAAAGTCTTCAGCAGAAAAGCGGACCCCATTCGTTATATTTTCGTAAGTGAATCACTTGACCTTGTCGACGAGACATCGAGCAGACGAGCAACAAGACTATATTAGTCACGTACAAATAGATAGCATTACTCATATGGCAATAAACATTTATAAATTAGTGCTTTAAGTATAAGGGGACTTTCTTTGCGAAGATCGTTATTTTTGATGAGTGTCTCTCTATATGAGTTTTACGTCGTTTTATTCTTACTCATGTTTCGGATCAATTTCTTGTGTGGTAAGGTATTTAATTTGATAAATGATGAGGTATATCAAAGATCATTGTATGTTTGCAAAATGTTGCGCGTCATTCATTTATAGGTAGATAGTTATTTTGTACATTTAGTATGTATTTAAGGGTTTTGAGTTTGACTACAATGGGCCAGCAATAAAATCAGCGTTAAGTAAGAACATCGCTTCAGACATATTGTGTTTCGGTAAATGAAATTGGTAGTCATAATAACAATGACCACTCCATATACCAAAATCCCTAACATTTATCTTCAACTACACTTATCCTTTAAAGGTAGGCGCCACTCAAGTACTGTTTAAATAGAACCTTTAGACAAGCGAAGTGGCAAGTCAATAAATAAATATGTATACTATTAAATAGTGTGTACATTGCTAATTGCTCCTTGCAACGTGATTTTTTACATATGCTTTGTGTAAATAACGTTTCTTGTTCTCTTTGATATAAGTGATAAGTTTTTTTGTAGTGTGTTGGAGTAACAGCATTTTATTGTACGCCCAGAGTTATGGATTCGATAGCCACAGTGGCAAAGACTTCAATCGCCATGTAGTTTTTGGTACATCTAGTTGCCGTAATACAAGCTTTGCCAAGAGTGGGACAAGATGGCGATAAAAAGAAGTATTCATAAAAATAATTTATTGAAAAAATACACTCAAGTTGATGAATTTATATGTAGGATAGGATAGGATAGGATAGGACTCCGTGTTTCGACATTTCTATATTTTCTCTGTTCAGATAGCATTCAATGTGGAATAGTTTCTATAGCAAAAATCTATCTATCTTGAATTGGAAATATACTAATACAACTTAAAAAAATATTTAAGTTGTATTAAAACACATCTTCTGCGTTTAAAACTGTAAAAATATTGTGATGAAGATGTTCTGAATAGTTAAAAGAACATGGCAAAATTTCATTAATATATAATTAATATTTTGTCTTCTCTATTCTGTAGGATAGTTTGATTTGACTTTTATAGGTTTTCCCTCCCCTGTTTACCTTTCCTACCACGGCCGTACCAGGATCGCAGAAAACCACACAGCTTTAAATAACTTTAATAGCCCAAAGAAAACATTTAACCGTAAGTAAATGCCCTTGAGTGTATGGGGTGTGCTGTATTACAGAAATAGATTTAATGCCTCACCTACCATGGGGTCTTGTATTGTATGTATTTATAGTTTAGCAGACCTAATCAATGGGTATTGGTGTTGTTACCTCTTGTACACTTATAATCTCCTGGTAGCCTATTTGAATACGTCATATATTCTCAAATTTATAAATTTAATTTATTGAAAGTTAATGAATGATGTGAGTAATAATTAGTAGGTAATGATAGTTAGATTTTCTTTAATTTAATATGTATATTTAATACAGTATGTTTAATTTTTTGCTTTCTAAACATGTAAGTGACAATTTAATAGACTCATTTTTCTTTAAGTCGTTTTAACAAACAGTAATAAAATAAATAACGTTCAACTTTATCAATATTAATTTGCTTATACAAAAAAGCACTAGAAAAGAGAATCTTAGTTTCGAAAACTACAATTCATTAAATATATAAAAAAATGTATAAAACATTAGAATCCTTCAGGATGGCCTTTAACTTATACCAACTTCATTGACCTCTACAAACAGTTACCCAATGCAGACACACAAAAAACGCCCGGAACACATTCATAGCTATTATGCGATTATTTGCGCGTCACGGTGCACTATAATTCTTATAAAATTGCACCAAATATACTTTATATCAAACAGAAATAGACTCAAAAATATAAAGCTTTAAGTCGGATTTCGCCTGTCGATTTGCTCACTAATTTTTGGCGCACAAGAAAAATCTAATTGATTTTTTGATATCTAAGTTAATAGCGTCCGTCTTGAATGTTCTATAAGATGATAGTTAAGTCTGAGTTTAATTACGCTTCAGGTAAAAAATACTGCACATACTATAACGAACTTCTTGAACAGCTCTTTACTAGTTAGTGCTTTGTCATTCTTTATTTTATGAATCGTAATTCCTTTACATATATATAATTTGTATTTGTACAGGTAATATCTACAACGAGAAATAGTACTAACAACCGTTAATCTTAAAAAAATTTATATTGTAACATGACACGAGACATGACTCTAATCTAAAATTTGTATTAGGATTGAATAATCATTTCTATTTATGATATAAATATAACTTTTACTAGGACTTCTTGCATAGACTGAAACTATTTCTCCATAAGTTTGAATAACTTACTTTATTATTAATACAATTTACCATTTCTACAAAGAAAAAGTAAAATTATATCCATAATATCGATTTTGGTTTCAGACTCATACACGCAGAATCTTATATAATAGCCACCTTAAATACTCTATTAATAAGTCAAAACTATCAGAAACGAAACGTGTCGAGTTTCCGTGTTTTCGTTGGAATGCGAGAGAAGTCACATGATATCTGTTTGTTGTAAAAACAAAGATTCCGGATACAATATGTAGATACATTTTCTTAGAAAAAAATTTTGAGAAATGTATTAAGTTATTAGGTAACTTTTGCAACGAAATTTTGTTGGCGAAATTGACATTTTTAATAGTTCGTTTAATCGTCGTAGATTAAAAATTACTTTCATATTTCAATATAAAGAAAAAAAACACAATTGTAATATTATATTGTTTTAATTGAATCTTTAGGTTATATAAAGACGAATCACTAGTTGTGTGGTAAGTAAATAATTCGATATTTTTTTTTTTTTTTTATATATCTTATTTGTTCCTTAAAGTACGGATGGATGGTTCTTAAGCAAGGAAAAAAACTTACAGCTAGGATGGGTACAATATGAATTATGAACGATGTCGCTATAGCCGTACATTTTTGAATTATTGACATATCATTGATCTATAAAAAACGTTCTGTACACGACTCATTACTAGAGAACAGGTATAATACATCTATTTTCGTTTTGCGAAACATTGGTTAAGATCACAGTTTATTTACAAAAAACCACTAATCTTATCTTAATCAGCTATCTGAAGAACCGTTAAAGATGTAAAAAGTTATAATATTTGGACTTTAAAGTCAAAGGTTCATTTACGGTTGACTGTTTTAAAGTTTTTGCGCAGTTTTTTGTGCAACTTGACGCCTCTATTTTTTACCCGACTACGGCAAAGCCAAAGGAGGGTTATGATTTTGACAGGCTATGTATGTATGTATGTATGTATGTTCATCTGTTCCCTCGTAACTTCTAAACCACTAATCAGAATTCGACAAATGACATATCATTAGAAGCGTCTTAATTGTCCGCTGGTTATAGGCTATATAGATTTTCACCAAATTCAATGTGGCGCCCTCTAGCGGACAAAATATACAGAGTAAAAAAATAAAGTTAAGCTAGATATGCCGTGTTTGGTATCATTTTAAAGCGCTTCACTTGTACATTTCGAATATATATATATTACTAGCATTTGCTTGTGACTTTACCTGTATTCATGGGGTACTTTTATACTTTTTCAGCGTCGTTTTTTGTCGTAGTTGGGTTTTAGTTTTTTTACCCGACTACGGCAAAGCCAAAGGAGGGTTATGATTTTGACAGGCTATGTATGTATGTATGTATGTATGTATGTTCATCTGTTCCCTCGTAACTTCTAAACCACTAATCAGAATTCGACAAATGACATATCATTAGAAGCGTCTTAATTGTCCGCTGGTTATAGGCTATATAGATTTTCACCAAATTCAATGTGGCGCCCTCTAGCGGACAAAATATACAGAGTAAAAAAATAAAGTTAAGCTAGATATGCCGTGTTTGGTATCATTTTAAAGAGCTTCACTTGTACATTTCGAATATATACATATTACTAGCATTTGCTTGTGACTTTACCTGTATTCATGGGGTACTTTTATACTTTTTCAGCGTCGTTTTTTGTCGTAGTTGGGTTTTAGTTTTTTTACTTTATCTTGTTAATGTAAATAAATACGACAAAAAGTGACTGGCTATAAATCTGTGCCCTAACTGCGAACACAAAAATACATTGAGATTATAGTATTTCATATAATTTGGAATGTTACTTACTACGCAACATAGCTAAGAATTTGTTTAAGTTGTTAATAATATTTATGAATAGACAAGTTTATTCTCTAAAGTACAATTATAACGCGAAGCAATTGTTATTATGAAATACATTTTCTGACAATAAAGGTACCAATTTATTATAATTATTTATGTACGCGATCCATAAATTAATAACAAAATACATCTATGCTCCGACGTAAACTACCATCTCCTCAGGTCTGTATGCTTCATGCGTTTTTTCTCAGATAGTGATTTAAGAGGAGTTTTTATGTTCATAATACATACAGAAAAGCGAGTAAAACCACGGGGCGCGGCTAGTTGATTTATATTAACAAAATATTTTATAACAAATCGATATACTCGTCTCACCGTGTACATTTCTATTGCTACTAACATATACACGTAATATATTGTTTCTGCATTCGAATTAAACTATAGAATAAACAACTGCATTGGAATCCTGTTCTAGAAACACGTGTTCGTGAGAAAACTGTGATATACAAACATCTTGTTCTTTGAAATGCCGACTGTTGCAAAAACATTTGCTCCATATATAGTTAAGATAAAGCTTTTAAACGTTTGATGTAAACGTAAAAGGTTTTTTTAACCACACTATCACCTAAGCAAAAACTGTTTTTTTAAAGCCTTTATATTAAGATATCCAAAGATTGCTTAATATACTATTTTTTTTCAGTTTGATATGTAGCGTCAAAAACATCGGAAGCTTTCTATGATATTTGTTTAAAGATTCTGAATTACATATCTGGTTGTATAAGATAAAATCTAAAACAGAAATAAAATAAGTACCTACATAAAACCATACCATTTGTATGAGTGTTTATTACATTAAAATAATCACATTTTTTCCGATTTTTATAGTATCTACTGGGTACAATATTCCTGTAGCTCAAATCCTTGTAAATCCTAAAATACCACTGACATTGAAATCAGAATTAATCAACAATTAGTCAGAGCGTCTAATTAGGATGATCGTGAGCGCAAATAAAATTGATCCCCGGTTCCACAAAGAGAGGAACATTTGCAAAACGAAAAGACACAGCATCTGGTCACCTGTACCAAAAATACGACATGGTGCTTCTTAGAATAGCATCAGACTGTTAAATGAACAGAAACACCATCTGCCCTAACTGCAGATAGAAGAAATTCTTCAGGGAACTACTACCCTTCTTCCAACGAGCATTAAGTCGATGTTTCCTTAAAGAAGTTTGGCTGTAATTTGTCATCTTTATACAGTGTTGACATGGCTCGGCCCATTGCTAATGGTAACGTTGTCCATTTGAGATGTGGAAAAGTATTCGCGGAAATTTTTCGCCTTTGAAGGGCTTGAGTTTAGGGATTTCAATTAATAAATGTCAACGGTGCAGCTTAGCTTAGCAATTATTAATATTTTTATGGTGATTTCATTGTGTTTAAGAAACAAGTATGTAAAATATATTTTGATAGGTTTTTCATACGAACGCTATACATCATATTTGTAATAGAATCAGATATATAGTATGTTGAGAATGTTTTCAGTTTACATCAATACTTTTCCACAGATCATAATAATTTAAAACACTGACAGTTACATCTCTAAATTGTAATTATTCATTTGATTAAACCCATTAGCAAGTAAGGAAGTCATGCCCAAAGATTTCAGCTATCAAAATCTATTTTAATAAGGAAAATAGTTCACAAACAGTGCATAGTTTAGAGAAAATTTCCAGTCGCAAATATAGAAAGTTTAATGAACCGTATTGCGTAGCAGTAGCAAATATTTAACTAAGACAGCTGTCCATTGCCCATGCGTCAATGACAACGCATGCTATGAATATGTGTTACTATATTTTCATTTTACGTGTATTTTAGAAGTTTTGCAGTATGTAGTTTGAACTGTGCTATTTCTAGTATAAGTTTGATAAACGAGAATTTAGCTTAAAGGTGGGCAGACATTTTTTAATGTCAACTATTAGACATACATACGTAGGGGTTGTTTTTAGATTGAGCTACAAAGCTTTTAAGCTCAATATGCAAAAAAAATACAAGTATTTTGTTCGTTGGAAACTACACTTTTTAGGAAATTTAATATTATTATTATACATTTATAAGCGTTATACGCACTTATAGTACATACATGTAGTAGTTTAAACATTTACTTGTATGGAAGATAGTTATTTTGTTATTATGTATTGGCCTTTGAAACTAAGAAGACGGTATGTCTTCTAACGCAATTTATAACTCAATCATGTTTCATATCTTAACATCCAATCTACTGAAGGTATGATCTACAGCGAAGACGTGATTTTTTTAACAATATAACAGATATCAAATAGTTACGGTTGAAAAATATTGAATTATTTTAGAGAACAAAGCTTGAGACAAAATCTTCCATATCGCGCGTGCGCCGAATTAATTATCTGCAGGTGCCAATGAACAGCTGTTTTGATACACGTCCGAGTTGTAATAAACATTGTTCTTTAATCGAAGATATAGCTTAGAGAAGACAAAGCATTTTCCTTATAAGAAAACTAACAGTCTTAAAAAAAAAACTTTGGTCACTCAAAATTACTCCTAGGCTCGCCGCGTAATTTCTTTTTTCGTTCCTTTATTACTTATGATAAATTTTGATATTAAAACTTGATATTTATGATAATTTTTTCACAAAAGAAAATTAAAGAAAGCTGTGCATACAGATTATCTAAGAATACAGATTATCAAGATAATTATTTAAGTAATATCTAATTGTATTTAAAACTAATTCGAAAGGAGATTTTTAAAAAAACAGCTCTTTGTAAAAAAATCCGAGAAAGAGAGAAGAAAAAACTCTGTCATATTATTACATATCTATCTCTACACTTACTGAAACCGAATAACTTAATATGATTCACTTAATAACGATAAACTAAATTTCACCTCTCAGTAAGGTACTAGATATAACTCCAACGGATCGCGTCATCAGATAATAAGCTTTGAACCGTCAACATAACTGAAATACGACGCATTTAATTACGTGCATTTAACATATTTTAGTTACCCGATGACGTGTAGGGAATTTAGCTTAATAATATATTTAATGATGGTGAAATCTTAAAGGAGACCAGATTTTTTAAGATCTATTTTATTATGATATTTATCAACTGTACTACCGAGTACAAAAATAAATCGATACATAGTATGAAACAATGTCGCTTTTCGCGTCTGTCCCTAGATATATATCCCATATAGCTATATGCTTGGATCTCTGAAACTATGCAATCGATTTCCGCGGTTTTTGAATAGCTATAAGAGTCATTCAAGATGAACGTTTGTAAAAGCTAAGCAGAAAGCTTATGTTATGGAAATTAGATATCGGAATAAATTACATATAGGTACATACTTTTCTTTTGTAATTACATACATACGATACATAGCAACACCCAGAACCCAGAAAATACAAATTTAAATTACAAATATATTTTTCCGGTGTGGGGGTCGAACCCACGACTCTTCGCGCAGAAAGCAGTTGTACTATCACTGCGCCAAGCGGTCGTCGTTGCTGTAAAAAACAAACAAGTAAAAAACATAATATATGTGGTAAATCGGGGTTGGTCGCCAGTCCATAAAAGGAGAATAATTAATTATTAATCTAAGAATTTAATTCTAAGAAATTCCATCGCAATTACTGTTTCGCAATACGCGGATCTTTACAGAATGTGTTGTGTGAAATATTATCATTTAATAACTCATCTAGGTGTGTAACAATTATATTAGGTATCTACTAGCTGTTGCCCGCGACTCAGTCCGCGTGGACTTTCATATCAATTTTGACCCTTTATACAACCTTTTTTTTAATTTGACCGTAGCCTATATCATTTCTTAGATTCTAGACTATCTGTTTACCAAATTTCATTACAATCAGTTCTTTTGTTTAGGCTTCAAAACGAGAAACTTTCGCATTTGTAATATTAAACTAATAATTTTCTATTTCCCTAAGCCTATTAATTCATACATCATTAATGTCACAAAGTCTGTATAAACCATATTTATTACTAAACAAATCCATACAATTTTAACAATGTACGAACGAATATAATTCATTCCACGTGTTGCCGATGGACACATTTATCTTTTGCAGTCACATCGCTGCCAAGCAAGACTTTAAGACTAATTGCTTTAATCTTGCATTGAAATATATCTGTGGTTCTTTTAAAAAAGCAGTTATTTTTTTAAGATATTTACGGATATATGACGACCGCTTAGCGCAGTGGTAACACAACCGCTTTCTGCGCGAAAGGTCGTGAGTTCGATCCCCACACCGGAAAAATATATTTGCAATTTACATTTGTATTTTTCTGGGGTCTGGGTGTTGCTATGTATTGTATTTATGTATTTACAAAAGAAAAGTATGTATATGTAATTTATTACGTTATCTAGTTTTCTAGTAATTAATGTCCTGTAAATATTTATTATTTATTATTATAACATACATAATGTTGAATTATAAGGCAATGACGCAGTTAGGGTGAATTAGATATGCTTGTCAGTGGTATGTTCTCACAGAAAGTGTGCGACTAGAAATGGCACCTCATCAGAAGATTGTCATTGCGTTTCGTTCGGTACGAGCATTTGTATGACGTACGGCATTGGAGGACCATTTTTCCTTTCCATTTATTTTTTATTTTTCTATCTAAACTTCTCTTTTCCCCTTTTGATTACGATTAGGTATCATTAGGTCTTTACTAATGATTTACGACACTTAGTTCATGGGCGCAGGTAATTATTTACATCACATACAATAAATTTTGAGACGCGTACGGATACTAAATATTACTCATTGAAAAGGCCTATCATACGACCAGTTAAAAAGCATTTTTTTAAATTCTGTATTTGCAAAAAGTATAACCAATATCTAAGTGCCCGCGACTCCGTCCGCGTGGACTTTCATATGAATGTGACCCCCCCGTTCCCCCTTTTTTACCCTTTTTTCAGTTAGAAATAGCCTATGTTATTCTCCATCTTTTCAACTAACTGTATGCCAAAAATCAGGTCGATTGATTGCTTAGCTACGGCGTGAAGGAAGGACAAACAAAGAAACAAACATTTATAATATTAGTATGGGTTATGTTCTTAATCGAACATGATAAATTTGTTTGCATGTATGAATGATATATAGGAATTTTAACAGGAATAAGTTTTTACTGTGTTTTAGCGGATTTTAATGGCATTTGGAGGCAATATGCAAACGTTGCCAAACTGAAAATAGACTTAAACGAAACAAAATATTAATTAACCATAAATATATTGCTTTGGTCTCATTTATTGAATTTATTTATTATCTCGGTTAGTTTTAATTCGAACGGCTGTAAACGGTTATACCTTTGATGTCGGTACTTACTTAAAATTAAGCAAAAAAAAAAGAAAAATACTTAATCAGGATTACGCCAACAAAGCAGCGGTATTTAGCTCGTATAAACCTTATTAACATGTTAGATTATTTTTCTTACATCTGTAAAGTTTTAACGATCTATAAACTTGTTTTTCTATTACTGTTGCAGAATTAGTTTCAGTTTAAGGATTTCGGTGTCCCATAAGGGTTTTAATAGGTTGTTCTTGGAATAACAATGAAATGCGGTAGGGTAATTGGGTGGTGAGGAATGGGTTGTTAAATTTGACATTCATTTTACAACCATCGGTTGGAGTTAACAATGTGATGACAAACCGAATGAGCGTGTAATTTTGTTATTGTGTGACTATTGTTGTTTATGGTCTTTTTATTCGGCGTCTTCATTTCTGAAGGTCGTGTCGAATTAGCACGAGATTTCTCCATGTATGCCTGTCCTTGGCGGTCTTCATAGCTTCAGTTTTTGGAAGGCCGGTGAGCTTCTTTACGAGATCTGACCAGCGAGTAGGTGAGCGAGATCGACCTGACAAACAACCATCAGCTTCTTAAGGATATCAGGGCTCCCACGAGCGATGTGACCGAAGTACTTGAGAATACGCTGGAAGCAGATAGCGGACAACCTTGTGGTAATACCAAGCTCTTTCAGAATGGATGCGTTGGTTCGGCGTGCCGTCCATGGAATGCGTAATGCCTCCAACACCACTGTTTGCTCTCTCGCTTTGTCTTATCATCCAGGATTCGGCGCCATAAAAGAAAATTGAGAAGACCAACGTACGCACCAGCCTCACTTTGGTTTTGCGTGCGTTGTTTATGGTATCATAGAGAAAAGGTGTTTAAATTGATTGTGTGCAAAAATCTTTAAGCTTTATCACGTATTTTGTTAGATAATAGTAATCATTTATTTATTTGCGAAGTCATTTAGGAAATAAGCACACAGATATCAGATTATGTTGTCAATAGTAGCTTGGTCCAGAAGGAACAAAGTTGTATGTTCCTTCGCTTCTGCACCAAAGAATTATGAGTATTTACAAAAGAAAAATTTTCCTTAGCATTGGAGAAGACGCTTATATTAGCGTTCTGAAGTATTATTCATTTCGTTTTGTAAGCTAGTAGTTATCAGCTTAAATTTAAACATCCGATGAACTTCATAATTTAGTTCTATTAATTTACTATCGTTCGTTATCTATACATATAATAAAAACGTAACGAGTCCCTGTCTGTACATGGAAGATACATGAGAAAAA
>JADANM010003353.1:6253612-6278292 GCA_026213755.1 Eurema hecabe
TGTGCACGCTAATCTCAGAAACAGCTTATCCTATCTAGATGGGGTTTTCAATGATATATTGTGGTAAGCTTAACTTAACATTTAGTGTTTAATTCATATCAATCGGTTGATAAATAAAAACAGTTATGACAATTTAAAGAATCACGTTGAAATTGCTGAACTGAAATTGTTGGCGCGGGTAAGGCATTTCCAAAAATGCTGCCCAAAGTCACTTTTCTACGCGAGCGTAGTCGCTGGCACAGCTAGTATAATATAATATCGTAACGTGAAGTTTCAAGTTTCAGAACTAAAGAGCCGCTTTTCGCATACCAATATCGTCCGTTGTAAATGTCACGAGAGATGCTCACGAGTGCGCGTCGCATGCGCAGCGCGTACCGATCCCTGATATGATGGATTCCCTTAGGATGCGACGTCCCATAAAGAGTACCGACTTCCGTCGATATGACTATTCAATTCTAATGTTTATGTAAATCCCCTTTTCGCGTTTTCTTTAGAAATCCTTTAAATTACGTGTGCAGTGTAATTTAGGATGTTAGGGAATTTTGAAATATTCATTTATAAGGTAAATAATGTAAAGATTTTAAGTTAAGTATTTTTAAATTCGAGCTCAAATATTTTTATACTAGTTTGTTTTCGGTGATCTGATCACACGTCTGCTGGACACCATATTATCAAACGCTTTCTGCCGTGTAAACAACCTTTTTACCACACCGTAAAAGCCAATAGGATATGGATAATGAATAGAAACGCCTCTAGAAGTAAAGGATGCATATAAAATGTAATCGAAAGATAATCCACACGTTTCGTTTTAGCATTCTATTGTCATCAAACAAATGTTTAAATTTTTTGCGCATTGCAATTTGCAAATTTAACGTTAAAGATATATATTTTAAAGACTTTTTTTTCTTTCTTTAATCTATAATACTTTTTATAAAAATTAAAAGCTACACATAAAAATTCATAAAATAAGCACAAATATCAACATTATACTTATCATCTACCTCAAGAATATATCCGTCTATCAAACATTGACAAATTCGCAAAAACTTCTATCTTATGAATATTTGTTTAGGATGAAATTGAGGCACGCGTTGCAGAATGTCATCAAGGCAAATGTTTACCGACTTTCTGATAAAGAGTATTTGTTTAGCTCTCGTAAAAGCGACAGTATCGGCCATAAAACGAAAATAAATTTATATACCACACAACGAGGGCTGTACGAGCGAGGTTGAACCAAGTGAATTAGCGTTTTATATATCCAAAATAATGTTTATTTTTTTCAAGTGTTGCAATAATCGAAAATGTTGTATTAAAGTGGTAATGGTATCAGTACATTTTATTAAGTATAAAAAAACGAAAATGTCAAAAGGATGTCACGTTGAGCCCGAACTATTTAGATATTTATTATTGTTCGAATTAATTTTAAATCACTCAATCTATAAAAAAATTAAATTTCATTGCGTACTTTTAATGATCCAAGCATACCTCCGTTGTAACAAACAGTCAACGACAATTTTGTACTATTAAGTAAATTATGTACTTATTTAATTTAAACTGATTTTTTAATTTTATATACAAGAAAAAGATCCGTTCAGATGAAAAACTTTTATTTTCTATGTAAATTCCAACTCATGCAAACGCATAGATAAGTAAATTTATAATATTCAAGTCATTTGCCAAGAAATTAAAATAAATGACTACGATTGGTGACACTGACATATTATTTTAACGTATCTGACCAATGAGGATAGTTCTATACTTAGTTGAAGTAAACATATTTTGTTACCTATTTTTGTTAAGTAACTAATATTTTTATTATAAAAGTTCTAGCGTTCAATATTCTGTAGGTATTCAAAGGATTTTTTTGTACAAAGTTTATTGAAGTGCAAAGATATTTTTCTACCTTACCTGCATTGGTTATAGTTTTTAGATTTGGTTAAAATGACATTTGCAGACGCGAAGACGCGAGAGTTTAAAAAAATTGGAAAAAAATTATCTGCCCTGTTTATTTAATTTTATAACACAGTGTAAATAAATTCCATTTTATTAAAGGAAGTAATTACAAATCTTATGAAAAATAGTCATAGGTCTAGTTAAATTGGTCATTTAAATAATTGTCTATGCATCCGGGCCTTAATGAAGACCAAATGAGAGGGTGAAGTCGACAATCGATTTGAACCCGTGAAGTAATAACATTTTCCGCTGAGATTCTTTTATTTTTAAATATGGTAATAATATTTTTATAGGTAAGCCATTCCTAGACTATACATGTGAATATGACCAGATAAACATTACAGTACTAAAATAAAAAATAATATAAAAGGTTCTTATGCTCTTACTTTACATAATAAACAAATAAGATACAGATATAATAAAACATTATAATAAAAATCTTATTGGATAATAAAATACTAAAGAGCATGTTTAAAGCTTTGTAAATTCAAACAATGTTTCAATAAACTGGCACGATTCAGCCATAAAACTCTATCCTCAGCAGTGAAGTCAAGAAAGTTGCATTTTGCATACAATCACATTATCATAAATATAATTATGCAATATTTTAAAAATGGCAACACCAGTTACGAACACACGTACTATGCAACCAAGCCAAGTTTAGCAGTGACAAACGTGACGTCAACACAAAACTGTATAGTAACCAATTTTAAAATAAACAACTGTCTACTGCTATAACACTGAAATTCGGTACAATTTAAAATGGTTGGACTTTACAATGACGTTTGACATGTCAAATCGGCGGGCAGTATACGCCAAAAAAATCGTTCCAAAATGGATTTGATATTTGTATGCAGATCTTAACTTTGGCTATTGAAATTCTTCGTTCAAAAATTTTGTTAATATATCACATCGGATGTTAGGAGAATATCTAATGCACACAAATGGTATCGATAAAAATTCAAACAGTGTTTTGCCCATTGTTGGGGCCATTTTTTTGGTATAAGAAACGATTTTTAAAATTGGCGACAAGATCTTTGGATATGATTGAAGACTTCCTGGCAATAATGTTATATGTCCGGTTATTATCATCAATGAATTTTTAATATAATACATTATGCATGCTATAGAGCAACTTAAGTGGCTTATTTACTTACATTACCGGTAACATAATACAAAAAAACCACAATTCAAATTGAAAAAGCCCAACTTTGCTTCTTATAATTATTATTTAAACACTATTAAAACTATTCGTATTTTTTTATAGAAACAGATAAAAAACTTACCCAAAACGACGTCTCTGGCTGAAACCGCGCATGTCAACGTCAGAAGAATAAGTTTGACAGCGATTGGCATTTCGCGCCAAAATGCAATGGCGGTGCGCTTCATGTTTCACTTAGAAGCTCAACTCGTCTTGTTCGGATCCATTAGCCTCTGAAACAATGAAAACTATTTGAACCCTCCTTATCCTTGCTTTGTGCAGTTATTTCTGCATAAATCTGTTTTACTTTTGTTTTTTGTCGGCTGGAATAGCAGGCATTCTTTAGTAAGTAGGTTTGTGCTGAGTTAAGAGAGACAAAAGTCTAATATTTTTTTTATCTTTATAGCTTATTATGGTACTGGTATATATAAATTTATCTCTAAACTAAAAGATAATAAATTAGGCTAATTGTATTCGTCATATTATAAAGTGATGTAAGTCAATTATACCCAGTTTCAAATTCATTAATAAGAACCTAAATTGGCAACAAATAAAACGACGTTTGTCAAGCTAGACCTACAAAAGTAACAACTATAAACGTTTAACGTATCCAATTCACTATAATATTAAAACCAAACACGTGCGCCACATGGCTTAGTAAAAAATATTTAATCAACCCCTTGTAACTGAATCAAAAGCAGCGTCACTTTATACGTTGTTTATTTTAATGCTTAATTTTACACCGTGCCAACGAACTCGGGCGCATTCGTGAGATTGAATTATATATCTAAAATTATCCGATGCAGAAAATGCATTAAAATTTCCTCACAACATCACGTACTTTTTAAACTGTCCCCGTTTTATGTGTATATCTTAATTCGGTGTGATTCAACCGAAAATGTTGCTGGAATTCATTCCGTGGTCATCATCTAAAATAAATACTTTAAATTTGTGTTTTTTATCGCTTTCGGGATTTAGTTGTGAAAGTGGATGCTGTTTTGATACTTTAGAGTTCATTTTAAAACTAATAGAATGCGTATTTTGTTTTATAATTACAGTATATTTTAAAATCTTAACTTTTTATAATTACACAAAATTAAAAAAAATTTAGGTTTTCGTAAGAACATTTGGAAATAGCCTATAGGCTATTATAATTATTATTTTACAAAATTAGTCGGCAGGGTTGTTGAAAATATTTTTAAACCTATTATTAGATAAGTACCATATATATATATAAATCACGTAGAATTCCTAAATAACTTGATATAGGTATAGAGAATGAATATACCATTGCTCTTGTAAGCCAGAAAGCGTACAGGATTTGATGGTATTCTACGCACTTCATATATCAGAACTTATGTGTTGCTTTCATTACGTTTTGAATTTTATTAGCTGAGTAAGTAGGTTTATTTCTGGAGTTCCACCAGATGGTCGGTAACAATGTTGCAAATACTTCTTAGTAACATAATTATGACTTATTGTATGTAAAGTCAGTAGAGGTTCCCAAAATAATTACTGAAACAGAAATAGTCGTCTTAAAACTAGTCTAGTTCATTTTTGATTCAAAAATTAATGGTATCTTTTTATTTAATTGCTGTAAATAAATATAAAATTATTTTGTTAATTCTTTATTGTGGTAGTGAGGCAAAAAACACTATAAATAAACTGTAGTACATACTTACAATTTATTTTAAAAATCATCGTCATTCCTACCAAATTTTAGGCATCATTCTAACATTCTATTATTCATTATAGTATAATGTTGTATGCATCGTTTGTCTAACCAAAAAATCTGTTTACTCTTCATAAAATATCGAGTCTTAATTCATAATCGTTTAAGCTATTTAAAATAAACCATTAACACATTGTTCGCTGCACGTGCCATACAGTCGTATATCATAGAAAGGGTTAACATTTAAATATGGCGTTGGAATTTGAGGGTTATATTACGTTTTTTATTGTTTTGTTACCCTCGAATGAAAATAGAACTTTCAACGATCTGTTTTCAGTTGATTTATTTTGGTGCCGTGTTTTATAATCTGTGGTATAAATAAATGACGTGTAAATAATTGGGTACAAGGGCGGGAGTTTTTTGGTCAATACAAACAGATTAATATTATTTCACTACGTTTACAAAATTAATTAACTTGATAATCGTTGACATATATCTTTAAAACACTAAGATATAAATACATAAGTGTACCATAATAGAGTAATTACTAGCTTAGTACTGTTGAGTCATCGGCGGTTTAAGCTTAATAAATAAGGTTACATGAAAAATGGTAACAATTTTTACGTTGAGAAATAAAATAGATATGTTTTTTATCACATTCACTTTGCTAAGGTGGGGACAACAGCTTATTAGACATAAACCGTTTCACTGTTTTGCTATGCAATAAGATAATGGTACAACCAGATTGTTAAAGAGTTCTCAAAAGTATCTTTGTAGACCCTGTCCACACACCGCCGACCAACTTATATGCCAGAAGCTCTGTCAACGTCGTATCGTAAGAACAGTCGACGTCGATTTTTTTTCAAAACAGTTTTTGATTAACTCCAAAAAAAACAAACTTTTTTGTTTATGTTTCGACAGCAAAACGATAAACTGATTTTCGATCCGATTCTTTATTAGAGTAGCTTAAGTTTCATAGCTATAAGCGGTATCTATATTTTTTATATAGGCGACGATTGCATTCGGTACAGGGCTTCACATCCAAGGTAGTATACCTCCAGTTTATTCGTTTTTATTACTCCCAAGGTTTTGGTGCACGTAAAATAAACAATTATATAACAAAGTCGCTTCCCCGACGCCAGATGGTGGCTGTGGCGGTTTTAAAACGAATATTAGTTAACTCTTCCTCTTAAAGGGTGTTTGAAAATATTTTCTGTTCATAATAAATGAGTTTTGTAAGTTTACTTTTTGGATTTAGGTTAAAGTATGCAAGTGTCTGTGGACCTATGTATATAATTGATTATTTTATCCTGATCGTTTTTCTTTTCAACATAATGAGCTATATGGCATCGAAAATTATAATATCAACTTAATATTCTAAATTATGCTACTCACGATTTCATAACCCTGTTCAGTTTTTGTTGAACAAAATTTTTCTTCAATAGTTTTCAGTCTCACGAGATATTTGCAGTAAACTATGTTGACAATTCTTTGTTATATTGTAATATTACGAGATTAAATGTATCGGTACTTAAACCTTTCTCTTATTATTCATTTTTGTTAGGCCTTACATTTTTACACAACACGTAATAAGGATAATTTAAATAAAAACATTATTGATTCACAAATGACATGAATACTGTAACCACAAGCCGCAAGATAACCGCAATTACTGGATACAGCTTTGTTTATTATAAAACCTACTGAATACATAATATAACATTCAAATAATTGGAATTAGGTTAGATAGATTTAAATCAATATATATTACAATCATTTTAACCAACACATATATTTTCAATTTTTTTTATGTTTTTAAACGTATCCAAAAACATTCTTTCTGATGCAAAAATGTTCATTCTGAGTTTTGGCGGGAATCTTGCGGCGTATATTGAGTGATTTAATGTTTGATTGTGATAGTGAATCATACAGTAAACTAGCTAATAAGTGTCCAAGAAATGAAGAATTCATTTGAGAGCGCATAGTAGCGCCGTTCCGATTGCTCCAAGATTCGTCGAGGTTCTTCGTAAAGTTCACTATCACTTTACGAAGGGCAGAACGAAACGACTGACTGACTCCACTAAAGACAACTTGGTGACGATTTTACTTGACTCATGTCGACTTTTATCTTGACCACGTTGCCTCTTATTACATTGACATTGGCAAAAAGCTAGACGCTAATGCCATAATATAAGAAAGAAAGAAATGTTCATTCTAAATTCAAAAACCAATCCAAACCACCCAAACATAAATGTCAGTTTCCAGTCATATATTTTCAAAAACACACATACATACGTAACTCTTCCGTCAAACACTGCGTTCAAACGGCGTCCGCATACGAAAACTCTCGCCAATTAATTTGTACAGAACGTAAAACATCCTGTGTATTGCGCACGTGTTCGGCCTTCCGTTCAGATTGCTTGTGAATTGTAGCTTTTAAGGTAAAGGTTCAGTCGTTCAAACAATATTCCTTCAGTTATCCTTACTTCATTTTCACTAAATCTTTCAAAGTAACGTCTCAGATTTTGAAGCGATTTTTTAATAGGTGATGTATAATAAATGTAATGATAAAGCGTAAGAATATTTAAAACACGGCTTGCGCACAAAAACAGGGCATTCAAAATCGTAAATTTTATTTACAATTTAAAATTTCTTGTCTTGATGAAATATGATGAGCTTGTCAAAGAGTTATAGGCTGTTTAGCGAATAAAATAGTTTAAAGGTGTCGAAGCTTTGAAAACTTGTAAATGGATTTTTCTATTATATTTTTTTACCTATATTATTTTAACTTTTGACATAACCGTGTTGCTTATAGCCTGTCAACTACAATTACTTATATGATAACTTCAATACATTTCGTTATAAGGGATTTAATATGTGTATCTCCCATGTTATGACATCACAACCAAGATATAAATATACCATTGCACATATTTATTTTATAACATTGACCTTTAAAACTTATCTGCAAGAATAAACATTCTTTGTTATCACAGAACATACGTATGTGCAGTCCAAGAAAAAAAGATGTACGGCGCCTCCCACATTGACATTGTAAATTGTGGGACATTGAATTTGTTTTGTTGATATTTATTTATAATAACAATCACTTACTTAATTCAATGATAAATATAGACAACAGTCCTTTTGAGGAAGATTTTTGATAAGTAACCTATTTAAATATATTTTTTGGTACAAAAGTATTTAATTTTTTTGATTCGCATTATAATGACAAATAATTTAAGGTCTGTAATTACTCAGAAATCCGACAAGAGGCTTACTATGATTGTAAGCCTTAAACAAATAAATTACCTGACGTTTCTATTAATAGAATTGTATATGCTCCAAAAGTTTTTCAAAGAATCAGATTGTCCAAAATGTCCATCGTATTATCCATTGTATTGTTGTTATTGAAACATTAAAAAAATATTGTTGTTCGAAATCGGTCAAGAACTGTATCGAAACTAGTCGAAATCGATGTCGATTGGGTTCGGAGTAGGGTGCTACTAGAAAACTTAATTAAGAGTCGAAAACATTCTTTCTGCTTTCTACGTTTATGTGAAGTTCTTTTTTGTTGCCTGGTAGAAATCACTCGTTACTGATAAGCTCGCTATTTACATGTACGTTTTTTATATTTTAGTTAATAAGATAAGATTTAAATTTTAAGGCACGCAGACAAAATCGCAGGATAAAGCTTCATATAGTCATAGTTATTCGATGTAAGTACTTACTTTGTACCGAGAGAACATTGAACATTAATCTATAAGTGACATCGGGCCGATTGATTTATTTTCGTTTGAAGGGTTGCTTTTTAAGTGCTTTTCAAAGTGGTAAAGCACATTGCTACTTGACTAGCTTCTTACACCATTTAGATCTGAAGATAATATTAAAACGTGTTTTTGACTTTTAATTACTCTTGTACTCGTAGGTCTCATATTTTATGTAATACTAACGCTTTTACCTATATAAAGTATTAACCGTTCCAAAACAAACTTCTTCTTCAAGTTACCAAATTTCAACTAAATCGGTCCAGCCGTTATGCCGTGAAAAAAAGACAAAGAAGCAGATACACTCCCATTTTTAATATGTGTATGGATGATATGTGTTACCTAACCAATCTAGGTAACACAGTAAGCAAAACTTCATGATAATAAATCACTTAAAACCCAGTCGCTTTTAAAAACTAAATTTGCAAGTTTTACGTACTTATAAATTTATAAATAGATAACTTTACTTTTACCCCGTATTCGTGTAATACAGGGTCTTATCTCCTTGTATACCAAACTTCAGACCAATGCAGTATAGAAATATATACGTTAAATAGTAACAAACATACTAACAAAAGTCGTCACCAAAGTTTGTGTTAATAATTTAAGAAGAATAAGTAGAACATTTCTCTGTAAATTTCACTATTATTCACACTAATCTGTACGAAAAGACCGTTCTTGTTAAAACCATTCATCGCATTTTATTACTAATCGGAACCTTTACAAAATCAATCAGCACGGCATTCAATTACTGTGAATCGTTTTCTTACTAAATTAATGGAGATCTCGGTACAACACTATTCCTACGAAGAATTTACCTACAGTCTATATTAAGGCAATTCCATGAAACGACTCAGTATTCACATGTTGTACGCACGATATATCAGATTAAAAATTGATCATTTAAATGAGATTGTAATGTGATGGAAATCTGCTAAGAACATGCTGATTATATATCAGATAGTGCGTTTATTTATAAGCTACTAGCCACGCGATTTTACTTGAATGCATGTATTGTACAAATAAACCTTCCTTTTGAATTACTCTGTCGGTTAAAAACTGCCTCTTTTCAGGTTGCGAAGTTTAAAAGATTTAAGGATACATAAGGACAGACAGAAAAACGCGACTTTAATTTTGTACTATGTATATAATATAGCGTATAAAAATATAAAGACATATATTTTTGTTTATAGTTTATAAATTTATTAAATTGAACAAATTTCCAATAAACCATTAAGAAAATCATTAAAATGAAAACCCTTATTATTATTTTTTTTTGATGAAAATTTTAGTCTCATATCTAGTCCTAGAAGTACGTCGTATACCTTTATACATGTGTGTATGTTAATATAATATGTATGTATGAGCGGTCAAACGTTGAACGCAATAAGTTATTTTCGTATATTGTATACGTGGAGCGCTTACTTTGTTTAGAACAAACGGGCCAGTCACTGTCTGTAGTACATCCATGGACAACGACTCGCTAAGCAAACAAATTTTATTATAACTACAAATATAATTCGTTGACTTATAATAATAAACTCAACTTAACTTAACTATTTAAGTAATTTGCGGTGCATACAGTGCTATTTTAAAATGTTATGCATTTTCTATCGAACTATTATAGTCATTTTTTATATATTAACTAACTTTAATCTGTGGCTTTCTCCGCATTCAATTAATTACATAAATATCGGAAGTAGAAAGTAGCCTATTTTCATTCTAATACCTCAAAAAATATATGTCCAAATTTCGTTATAATTTTTGCACTTATGCGTAACCAACATGCTTACTTTCATATTTATAATATTAAATAAGGAAGCAAGGATCTTAGCTATAACTATAAAGCTAGTTAAAGTAGCTAATTAAGCAAGTTACTCATCCGTTCAAACTAGCTCCCAAACAACTGCTGTTTTCAATCCGTTCGTGAGATCTGCAAAATCGTAGCCCAAATAATACAACCGAGTTATGACCTGATAATAGCTTCATATATTTAGTTTTTATATCAAACACACTCAATGTACCTTCGTGTACATGTGGGAGCGATACGCACGTTGACTCACTGTTCATAGTTAGCTTTTTATAGTTTCATGTTTAAAGGGTAAGAAATGGGATTTCTTAATTCTGCTTTTCATCTATTCGTCTTTCACCAGGCTGCATAAATTTGATGGGGCTCCCATACGCAAAAGTGATTTTTCTTGTTTTATCTCCGATATTCATAACTTATTATTATTATTATTATACTTATCACTTTAAAAATTAATAATTAAATTATCACAAAGTCACTTTACGGGTACCGATGGTGTATAATGAATTGTTAAAGGAAAGCACTACCATACTTTAAATATAAGCGCGGGACGTGGCTAGAATTAGTATAGAAATTTTTGTAAGCTAGACGATAGTCACAAAACATCATTAGAATTTCTGTAAACATTGGGACAATCTTTAAAATTTCATATCATAACAATAAAGTAATAAACAGAATTCGCAATAAATCGGGCCCCCGTATACCGTCATAAATCGTTCGCACAAGTACATTAGAACACCATTCAGAGCTCATAAAATCGATGTTATTACAAAAAACTTCCCTATTAAACGGCCATTTAATAGTCCCCTATACAATTGCTAGAATAATTCTATCAAACTATAGTGTTGACCGATTTATTCCCATTAAATATCGATGTGCTAGAATAATTTCTTATCAAATTCTAGTGTTGATCGGTTTATTCTTATTTAATATCGATGTAAATAGAATTGATGTAAACGATGATTCACACAACCTTGCTCGCAGTACGCAAAACACAGTGCTTTAGTTTATTTTGCATGTTTCAAACAAAATGAACAAGTAAATATTAGTTTTAGGATTTAACTAAAAGTATTGTGGCGATTATCCTCACTTTTGTCCATTATTAGAGTTTATTTGTTTATAAGTATTTACTCAATAGGCACTACATCATCTTGCTAAAGTAAAAAAGTTACATGTTATAAGATCAAGTGCTAAAAATTAAATGCAGGTCTCATTGCAGTGTAATTTCAATTGTTACAAGTATATGCTGGTCATGTTAATGATATAAATATATTATGTATATTCCACAAATTCCTACGAACTAATGAATACTAAGGAAGTCCTTCATCCGGCTTCGAACATCATGTTTCGAGTACATGATAGTTATATTTTTGTTCTGTTCTTTATTCAAAATGACAGCGTTTATTAACCTGGCGGTTACCCAAATTATAATTCCAATTACCACGTCCACAATTCAAATTCTATTTTCAAACGCATAAAAAACGATAAACGTCAGATTTATCGATAGCGGGCATCACTAGTGCGATTTCTTTATTCAATTGAAGTTTTGTCCGTTACACGAGCTACGGTGTGCTACGTAATATGAATGTTTGTTCGTAATTGGAAATCATCGATTTTTATCTGTGCAATTCATCAATTATACGGAAAATAATAAATAAAATAGATAGATACGTAATAATTTAGATTTTTCATAGAAATGAAACAACAATCTAGCAAAACCTTAAAAACCGGTAAAAATAACCGATAAAATTATTTCTCTGTAACATGAAATCGTTTCTGGTGCTGACGTACAAATCACGTAGCTACAATACATCTATCTTACTGGACAGCATTACTGCTAAATAAACATATTTAATCGTAATTAACTCGACACGGGTTAATTTTGTGCGCAGTAATTAGCTTGCAGCTGGTACGGTGATGATATATTTGCGACGTTTTTCTAACCTGAAATTGAGCGTTTATTAGTTTTGTTTTTACCGGTTTTAACCTACTTTTAATATATGTGGGACAATAAATCTATAACAAATTTAAAGCTTAAAAAGATTAATAAATTGTTTTTTATGTTTGAATTTCATAATTATTGGTAATGTAATTATATTCTATATGTTGTGAAATGGCAATGGTGTATTGCCACAATTTTTTCAATGTCTTGTATACCTAATTATAATTCAATCAACAAAAAAATTAATTCCTTTAAACGATGCTTTAAAGAAGTAAGTAGTATAATATACTTAGAGTGTTAAAAGAATATTTATTTCTAATAATTATATTTAAGTGTTGGTAACACTCAAATAAACATTCAGTAATGTACAGTGTATCAGCGGATACAGTAAAAGTAGTTTATTACCAACATCACAAGAATTCTTCTCAGACCAACGATAACGATTTCAGCGCTTTCAAGTTCAGACGATTTAAGTATTTATCTAGGCAGAAAGATTGATAAATTCATAGATAGATGGATAGTGGATGGATGTATGAATTTGCTAAATAGAAATTAAAAGGAGGAGAGTAAATATTTAATAATAGAGAAAGATTATAATAGCTTAAAGATACAACCAAGAAAAAATATCAAAAGTAGAAGAGAAAACAATACAATTTAAAATAAAACAAAAACAAATAAATTTTTCTTGTACTGCTATTAATATATGTATAACGTTTAATATGACTATACCTTTCTACTATCTAAGAAATATCGCGTACATTATACTTTAGAAAAAGAATCTATCACTATAGAAATCAAAATTATTTTTTAAATATCCGGCTGGTTCAAGAGTTTACCACACACAAACAAACAAACTCACTTTAATATAGATTACCCAAAAATTGCTCATATCTAGCTCATCCCGATACGATTAACAAAAACATCCTTTGGAAAACAAAAGCTTCAGTAGATCATCGGTAACACAGTTTCTTAAAAACAGACTAAAAAACTAGGTAACGAGGATAATGGGTAAGGTTGAAACGCGATTTTATTTCGTGGGTTCTGTATATGTAACTTATAACTCCAACAATATATGTAATTTGTGGTGATAAATAAAATTTTATTATTTATTTATTTATGTAAACTTTGACCCCCCCTTTCCCCCTTATAACCCTTTTTCCAGTTAAAATAACCTTTGTTTTATGTCAGGCTCTAGACCATCTGTGTACCAAATTTCATTACAATCGGTTCTGCGGTTTGGCCGTGAAAGCGTAAAATTATAAAAAGTTTCAACCCCTCGCGCAACCTTTTGGGGCTTGATTTAAAAGAAAAAGTTAGCCTATGTGCCTTTCCCCAGGCTTTAGACTATCTTTTTACCAAATTTATTTCTAATCGGTTTAGTAGTTTTAGCGTGATGGAAACACAAACAGACAGACAGAGTTACTTTCCCCTTTATAATATCAGTATGGATTAAAAGATCCACCATCTCTGAACACAAACAGATTTTGAAGCAATCCCCGCCAAGTTTAGCTTAATCTTAGTTTAAGAGCGATCCCAAAAAAATGTCAAGAGTACAATACGGGCATTGTGGGTGTACCAATAGAACTCTATTAGCTAACTAGAGCACTTGAACCGCCCCACTTGATAGAACAACGTTTATTTTTATTCAACAATTGATACTGGTATTTGTTTAAGGTAATTTCGATTACAGCATGTTTTGTATTTATTCCTAATTCCTATACAATAAATACATTTATTTAAAGCACAATACAAAGAAAGAATACTTTCTTATAAAACTAAAATAAACATCTTACAATTTGTTATGCTGGATAATTGTTGAGAGACCATCGAAAGTCGAAAAATGTCAATAATAAAAATGTTTTCCACTAAACTTTTTCCACTTTCGGCTGTTTCAAGGGTTCTTTTGATTGAACCTATCGCGTCTTATAAAACTTCATTTATTAAATTACCAATTCATCCCTCGCCTACAATTTTCAACAAAGAACTATTTCTGAGAACGCGGCCTTATTCCAAATTCATTCCACGACGATCGGACAAAACGCACATTACAATACGGAGATAAAATCGTTTTCAACAAAAGCGTCAAGTCCCACACCTCTTTGGAAATGCATGCTACACCCTATATCCTATCAGATTTTTTATTTATCAACAGGAAAACTGCAAAACGTATTCGGAACTACATTTGTAAAGTGTGATTTAAAAAAAAACATACCTCAGATTACAACTATATAAAGGTTTAGACTAAAGTATGTTCCTATATAGAATGACTATTAAGATTCCTTAAGATATCAATTCAGAACGTATCTTTCTTTAATTCTGTTATCCATAAGTAAATGTCATTTTAATGTTTAACTTTTAAGTAACAAGTTAATCTCAAAGTTAAATTTACATTTTATCATTCAACTAGGCTATATTTCGTAGCACTTAAAATCGCCGTGAGATTCGTGAATCCTTCCGGTTAGGAAACCTGTTTCTACACAGACGAATCGGCACGAGACTGAAAGTTCCTCTCAAAAAGCACACTTAAATTTTATTAACTGTTTATTTAATTTACGGTTAATATAGTCCAACCATGAGTCGACCCAAATCCATATTGAAATCTTATAACAAGTCGTCAATTCGATACAAATTGCGCCAGATATAGCATAGCGTTCCCTACATTAGTTAAATTCTCAGATCGTAACATAAATTCCTTTATGTCAATCAAACAGTAAGTAAAGATGCGTCTAATTTAACAAGCTTTCAATAAAACAACTTTAAAAATTAGCTTAGAAGTAAATAATTTACGCTTTATAATCCAGACTACAATAATTTTTACCTTTTTATTAAAAGAGCAACTACCAAAGGTTTCTGTCGTTTCTTCTTTCAAGAAACTGCTTTCCACACCGGTAGTAAATTATTATTTTGTAATACCATGACGATTCAAAAGTGTAACTTTATGTAGGCTAAATTAATAAAGATATATTTGCCTTTGATAGGACTTGACTAAAACGTTTCGACCCCAATACCAAACATTGAATTTACTACAAATAGGCCAGACATTAGCATTCCGAACATTGGTCAAATTCTGGGATCTTGTCATGACAAGATTCCTTCATGTTAATCGAACGGTAAAGAGCATTGTGTCGAATTTTAAAAGCCATTGATTCAGTGAAAGTTTCTTCAGCGAGACGTTTTATATTCACATTGGGGACATTATTTATGTTAGCTAGACTTACGTAGAATGGTTGATAGATCCAATGTTTATGAGCTATTTGATTGTTTAATTCTTGGAAATGTATTTTGTTAAGTTGATTATTTTTTAGGATCAATACTTGGAAATTAGGACGTTGATGTTGGAGTTGTATCGTTGGATGAACTGGTCGTTTTATGATGAATTTGTAAGATAAAAACACTTAAACCGATGCTAGAGAGAATAATCTACATACTACTCAACATGTTTCCTAAATAGTTAGACCTACTAAGAGCAGAAATGGGCGAGTCCAATAAAGAGAACAACTTAATTAAAAGACTGAATTAACAATAAAATTAACAATGCAAGCAACGCACAGTACCGGTTACTAACGGCGAAGTCTTATATGGGGAACGATTAATATTTACAATGTGTTCTCCATACTCTTTGTACGTGTTAAATAAAGTCGATACAACGATAATACTACGGGAGTTCCGCAGGGTGCTATTCTTGGACCAAAATTTATTTTATGTTATAAATTTATTACTAAGGTGGTTACAGCTTGGGGCTCTAAAAACGCTTGCCTAAATTTATTAATTACATTTCCGTTTTTATAATTTTTGACATGGGTTGACTGTGTTGGAATTTCTTTGTTTGTAATTCATAATTAACTTTTATTAATTAACCGTTAGTCAGGTAAAATAGTAAAATATTTATCGTTCGAAGTATTTCTGTTCTCGTTACTCTTCTCTTATTGTTATGTCTATTAATTCATGATTTCCACCCTATATTTGTTCTTTCATCATTATCTTTACCAGAGCAGTCTTAAATCAATTCTTATTTTCTTTCAGAATCGCCTTGTCGAAAACCACGTCTCAAGTCATTGACTTAGAAACGGAAGCTTCTATATTCCACTAACCACCACGAATATATGATTGACTGCTAGCTCTTCAAACATTCACCGTCTCTTTCACACGTTCCCAATTAAGGAAAGTATGAACAGGATAGCCAGACAAATGCACATCACGTACCAGGAAGCGGGAATGATTTCTGATGTCAATAGAAATATTAATCGCGCTCAACGCATGAAGTTTTAAATATTCTATTACATCTATGGCTATTATCATATCCGATATGAGATTTTTAGCCCGGAGAGTAAATGTTGCATAGAAATTATTTTAAATGGATCGATCTTTCATTACTTTCTTTACAAACATATACATGTCCAGCATCTAACAAGATAAAGTAAAACTAAAACCCAACTACGACAAAAAACGACGCTGAAAAAGTAAAAAAGTACCCCATAAATACAGGTAAAGTCACAAGCAAATGCTAGTAATATATATATATATTCGAAATGTACAAGTGAAGCGCTTTAAAATGATAGCAAACACGGCATATCTAGCTTAACTTTATTTTTTTACTCTGTATATTTTGTCCGCTAGAGGGCGCCACATTGAATTTGGTGAAAATCTATATAGCCTATAACCAGCGGACAATTAAGACGCTTCTAATGATATGTCATTTGTCGAATTCTGATTAGTGGTTTAGAAGTTACGAGGGAACAGATGAACATACATACATACATACATACATACATACATAGCCTGTCAAAATCATAACCCTCCTTTGGCTTTGCCGTAGTCGGGTAAAAAAAAATACTAAAGTTATTTTAAGTAGTTATGATTTTAGTATGGTTTCGTCTCGTTAATCATACATATTACTGCAAAATATATATATCGGAGCAGATGGACGAAAAGAATAATCAAGATAGTGAAAACTTTTGTAATATTAGATAATTAGTCGAACATCCTTGGTTTTTTACAATATTTAAATGCAATCTTAAAATAATAGTGTGGCATTTGTCAGGTCATAAAAAACGTCAGCATGGTGAAAATTATGATATTGGATTATTTGTAATGGGGCTGAATATATGCCGTCATTATGATTCTCTGAAGTTTTACTTATTAAGAGCCTAAGAAAGGGCCATCATGAAGTAAACCATCATTACCTTGCCATCACTACAACTACAACGACGTCACTCTCTGCGACATATATTTACAAAAAATCTTTCCAAAAATATTTTTGCAGACGAAAAACTTAAGTCTCCCCAATACATTTGCTCTTCAATCAAAGCCGTGTCTTGACATTCCAATCAAACGGCGCAGATAAAAAAATATATTCAAAAAACGTCAACAGAACAACAAGTGCATTCAAATATGGCATTTACTATACTCCCACGTGCATTTTACATAATACCATCACTATAAATTATTATAAACAATACCTTGGAAGCCGGAGCGGAATAATTAGGTAATATTTTAACTCCAGGCATTTTAAAAGGACAGTGAGCGTTGAAGGTATTGATAAGGGCTTCTCTACATATTATCTGTACTGCTTTTGAGCTTACATGTACGTTCTTACGTGTTTTTATTTTATTACCAGAATAGTTTTTGACACTCTATTTTATGGGCCCAAGCTTTTTACTTTAAAGATACGAATGTATAGGTATTAGCCATTAGGTTTTCAAACTTTCAACATCATTTAATGTTTATTTTATATTATTGTTATATTTAAGAAGATTTTAATCTTGGAATCAATAACATTTTGTATTCGTTAATTTTATAAATATTTAGATACATTATTCAATACTTAATAATATTTGAAATTGAAATTGCAAACACGTAGAATATTGAAGGACAAAATTCAATGAAGTCCCCCTTTTTATTTTAATAATTTTACGACAGTGGTTTAAATAATTATATAATATTACCACAAAATATAAATAAATAAAATTAAATAACGCACCATCGAAATTCTAAGACAATACGCTGTCATCATATTAATTGAAATTTATTACGACAGCCATTGAGATGAATTAAGGTGCTGTACAAATCAAATTGAACTCTAACACTTGACCTTAGAGTCCAGAGTTTGTTGTGACAAGCGTGATCAAGCGTCTCCAATACAATATAGTGATGTTCCTTCTTACCCTTTTAAATGCTTTTCTATAAATATAAAAGGAGAAACTGACTGACTGACTGACATATCAACGCACAGCCTGAACGGCTAAACGTAGGCACTTGAAATATGGAAGGGACATAGCTTAGGTAGCGTAGAGGTACGCACTAAGAAAGGAAATCCCGAAATTCCCACAGGAACGGGAACTACACGGGTAAAACCGCAGGGAAATTGGCTAGTACGGTATAACCCATAAAAGCTAATCCGCTAAAGGTCGCATGGCAAGCGATTGTCAACCTTTAAAATTTAGGAACCCTACAAAAATAACAAAGCAAGGTTATACAGTATACGCACATAGATTGTAACTTTCTATACTGAGAGAAAGAGACACCACAATACGAAGTCGAAATTAGGCGACCGTCCTTTTCCAAAGGTACGATAATGAACTGATAATAAAGCGTAAGTGTAGCTAAAGGACGAAATAAATAAAACCCTCAACGTTCCGTCACCCGAAGCCTTATATACTAGTCTTATATATTTATCTTATGACTTTCTATAGTGTGAAAGAGACACCATTTTACGAACCCGAAATTATGCGAATGCCTCTTTCCAATAGTACAATATTTGTCACCATTACTTTAAGACTCTTTGGACTAAATCTAGTTTAAGGACGAAATAAATAAAATCATCGACGAGCCATCACCCCAAGCCTATAACTCAGACAATCGAAGATAATGCTCCTCTCAAGTGATTGAGACAATCACTGGCCGCTTTTGTTTTATTGAATTACAACGATCGTTTGTTTTGTTTTGATTTCACAGCGGTCACGTGGCTGTAATGTGGGTAATATTCTATTTGAATAACATATTTTATTGACGATTTAATACGTAATTGTTTTACATTTACATTTCGAGTATTTTGGTGAATAGAAATTCATGTATGCTATTACCTATAAGCTACTATTCACGACCGATACACTAACATAATAAATATCTAAAAACCCATATAATAAAACCGTAAGAAATTAGTTGATTTTGTTTAATATCTTAATATATATATAATTTCGTGTCACAATGTTTGTCCTCAATGGACTCCTAAACCACTTAACCGATTATAATAAAATTCGCACAACATGTGCAGTTCGATCCAACTTGAGAGATAGGATAGCTTACATTCCAGTATTTCCCCGGGGACGGGAACTACGCGGGTAAAACCGCGGGACACAGCTAGTTATACTATAGTTTAAAACATTTTAAATTTCGCTAAATCTTATATTCATCAGAAGTATTATAGACTAGTTATTTTCCGCGTTTTACCTAAATATGATCCGATCTCATTGTTTTAAATTTTTCTGATCGGCTTCACCAATAGCTGAGTAGCATCCATTGACTATCCCCATATGCTTACAAAGCCCTTAATAATGTTAGTAAAAGTTATCCTTACATATCCTGACAAGATCTTTCTAACATAACACAAATCCTCGTGTCACGAAAAATACTCGTATGTGTATGTCGGGACATCTTAAGGTAGCCGAACAAAGAATACTCTAATATCTAAGTCGTGATACGTGGTCACATTAGTGCCATGATTACCGTGCAGTTGTGGTCACTTTAAAGGTAGCCGCCATGTTGTATTCCAATTTTAAACGCATTTAACGTTTTTTTTCTTTTTTTTAACAAGCATAACCTTTATTGTTTGCCAAGATTAAAAATAAACAAAAACAAATGTCTATATGTATTATAAACTCTTTTCAGTACTTTAAAGGGTAATACGTAAAAAGGAATATTTTTTGGTTTTATTAATTTTAAACAAACAAATGATAACAAATACAATAAATATAATAATCGTCTATATAAAAATAAATGGTAATATGTATCTCATCAACGCCTGGACCAATTTGACCAATTCTTTTTTTTAATGTTCTTTGATGAGGAAGGATGGTTTTTATTTTATTTTTTTTTATTTTTTCTATAATATGTGAGGGGAGACAAATAGTTTTATGGCGAATAGTTGCCGGGAAAGTCTCTAACAGAGAGAAGTGTCGGGTCCGCCAGTAATACAATAAAATAAATTATACAAACAGGTCAGCTTAAGTACTATCATAAACAATAAGGATATTGGATGCGTCAATCAACGACGACAAGCAATGATATTCTTATCGCTAGCCGGAGGAAGCGTCGACGGGCGGAAATTATTGCACTTTGCCCTTATACTATAAGATTTGAGTAACAGATTTAATATCAGGTAGTTCTATAATAGAACCAGAATTTTGATATTTTTTATTTTATTTTTGACAATTATAGGTAAATGGAGCTCAGTAATGTGGGCACGACTGCTTATATCGTAAAGATGTTAATCGCGCTGTTGATATGTATTTGTGACTGTATGCATACCAAATCTCGACAACAAAACCATTAGAGCCTAAAGAATTTCAAATCTAGGAGCCTCCTTTCCCTATGAAAGGAGGCTCCTAGATTAGAAATCCTAACTATAGAGTTATAGGTCACGTCACGGATGTTTAGCGCTGGACGAGAACAGCTGCGCACCGGTAGAATCGCGCTCGTAATTGACGTATTGGTGCCAGAAAGACAACACGACTTGGGAAACAATCAACGCTCGCGCACTCGACGATCACGCCCCCGCGCGCCGTGCCGTCCCCTCGATAACTTATTTTTGACTTTTGCGCAGGTTTCGTTCAGCGCTAAAGATTCGTGACGCTACTTATACTAGCTATGGTATTTAAAGTTGATCATCGTACAGATTTTATGTTTAGAACATCGCTGATGGCACGCAATTTCAACAATTCCAAATCAATAAAAATCGATTATTTCTATTAATAGGCTTCAATACTGTACTTAACTTAGTTATGAATACGATTTTTATCTAGGTCAAAGGTCCATGGCGCCTATTTCTAATCTCAAAATAAACTATTTACTAATCAGTCTAATTTGACCAATTGTCAAATAAACAAGAACAGGTTTTGAACTAACAAACATTACATTATCATTATTTATATATCCACTTTAAATTAGGGTATTGAGTTCAGATTATGTGTCAAATTTATATTTTATGACGGTTTCAGACTTAAAACTTGATCTAATTTTTGAAACGCCAACATTTTTTTCCAATATTTTTTTGTAACAAACCAGTATTTGAGTTTTTAAAAACTAGTAGCAAAAAGTATGAAACACAAAAAGGTTTCATATAACGAACAATACGGAAGAGACGAAATGACGTTACGATAAAAGTATTCTTCCTAATATATACATAAATTACTCATTTATTATGCAATACAAGCGTCCTGGGCGTTACTTGAATAAAAACTGATGTAAGTATCCATCACACATATAAATTAGTCAAAGGACATATTAAACGTTATCAATTTGTGAACGGAAGAAACGTTAAGTTTAAATTTCTATTATTTAATACTATGGTATTGATTTAACTTACATAGGAAGAAAAGGAAAAAACGGTGCCCGTTTCATTCTCACAATGCTATATCTTGTGTCTATACAATTAGACAGTAATAAGAGTTGAAGGGTTGACTGCAAAGAAGCGAATATTAAATAAAACAATATTCGGGTACCTAAGAGCACAATACTCCGAACGAGGCGCTAATTATATACTTGATGCTTTTCTATACATTGATGTCCCGCCGGTGCAAGCCGGTCCCATCCTAACTTCTCCATATTTATACATTTATTTCCAAAAATATAAGTCCAATAAGAAATTCCAGGCCACAATAAAAAAAGCAACCTTTTATTAAGAAAAATGTTTATTATTTACCTTTTTAAGTGATAAAATTGGTCTAAAATAGTTGGCATAAAACGATCTACGTTATGACACCAACTAAATTTCTATGCAGTATATTCTCATGCTTTCGCATAAAATTTTACAATCCTACCTAGAAACTGATGGAAAATGCTTTTAGTGAATAATTATATGGAGGTTTTACGACACAATAAACAGTAAAAATAAACTACTGATTCGATCGCGTTTATTAGACGAAGGACCATCAGCGGTTTGGCAGAGTTGTCTTTTATCAAAATAACAAATCATGCGTAAGAAAAACATTTACATTTTCACATATATTTTTTTATAAAACGCCGCGCCGGCATAACAGTCGAGAGCAAACTATGAGTGTTCATGGGTGGCGATGACCACTTCCCATCAGCTCGTCTCCGTATAGTGAGGTTAATATAGATAGGGAATACACTTGAATATTTCGATATTTCAATACACTGTTCGTAACTTTGTAATTAGCGATCTTATAACTAAAAAGATATACCTTATACAGGCAAATACATACCTATTGTGTCTTATGGAATAGTTTTATTTCAATTTCATCTTTGTAACTTTCGTCACTAATATAGGAACAACTTTAGAAATACCAAAAACAAACAGGCTCCTGTTTTACGCATCAAAAACCAGGTCTTTAAACAAAGATAGTTCTAACCAAAACCCCGCCAGAAACACAAAATACGTCTGGTATGTAGTTACGAAATAAATCTTCATAATTTTTAAGATTAGTGCTCGTTAAAATGATCAAAGAAACATATCTGTAGTGAAATTATAAAACTGAAAAACAACATTTAAACAAGTTCTGTGTAAACTTATCTATAAACCTACTTCGGTGCATGTTTCACCTAAACATAATAAAATTTATTAAAGGTTATTGTATCTTCTAAACTTCACAACATTCTAATACAAGCCGCGCCCATTCATACATGCTTCCTCTTGAATCACTCTTTCTGATAAAAAAACGAAAAGTTTTAAATATTTAAGCATACATAGGGACAGACAGAAGAAAGCGAAGAAAGAAATGAAATGAAATGATTTATTTCTGAGTAAATTTGAAACAAAAACCTTCAGAAAGTCTGAATGGTGCCTACCACCGGTTCGGGAACTAACCCGGCGAGAAGAACCGGCGTAAGATACTCGCACGGCTCCCACACTTTTTACGAACGAATAACTAGTTATTTCTTTTCATACGTAACGTTTAGATGTGATATTCGCTAAATAGTTTACTGAAAGCTGTTCGCGAATTCTTTATCATCAATTTCTAACGCGATCGCGATTAAGGTCTTAAAAAGAATACTTTTTAAAGTAATTAGCGTTCATATTTAAAGATAAACTTTTTTAACTTGATTATTTCGAAATTTACCACTGATTATTCACCTCTATTGGCTGCAGCGTGATGTAAGCCTTTAAAGCATTCCTTAATAAATGGAATGTCTAATACAAAAATAATTTTCAAATTATTTTACTAACTCTATAGTTCTATAATATTTAAAATACGACGGTTTTTCTAATATTTCTAATTATACTATTAGTAATGTAATTACGTATTTAAATGTCGTATCTATCTATTGTTTTACAGATAATTAATGGCAAACGGACAAACGGTCAATGGAACATCTTTTGGGAGTATTTTTTGCGGTCGCCACGTGTTCTTAGTTTGCTAGAAGGTAAGGAATTAAAGAACAAAAGAACTATAGAGACTTCTCTAGTTTATTTTGCTAGTTTTTGTTATAGTGCTATATGTGACTATGACTTATAATAATTATATAGATTGAGAAAATTAAAATGCTTGTCTAGTTCCTTTGGAATATAATAAATTTACATATAGTACAGTTTGGCAGGTTTTTGTAGTTTATTGTCTAAAACTAGAATCGAAAAACCTAATTATTCAAAATAAAAGTTTTCAAATACCTATGTAATAAGTTTTGAAATACAATAATTATAATATATGCCAATTGTTGCTTATTTAAATTGCTCAGAACTCGCTTAAATTCCTCTTATTTAAATTGCTCAGAACTCGCTTAAATTCCTCATTCATGTATCTTCAAAAACAGAACTTAATGAACGTAGCACTAATATCGACTCCACGCCTTGCTCAGTGCTAACAAAAACATATTGTATACCACGTGTTGATACTGAACGCGGGATGCATGGTAAGGGTCCGCATTCGATGCCAGACCCAGCCTCTAACATCGCAATGCCTTATACTTTACAGTATGAACTATTGAAACCATACAACAAGTATTAGGCTTTCAAAATTAAAAACATAAGCTGTATCGTCGGGAATTTCTAGATTAATTTTACTGAGGTCGACTAAAAAAAGGCGATTTTTAAGGTATCCATACTAATATTATAAATATAAATGCGTAAGTAACTCTGTCTGTCTGTCTGTCTGTCTGTTACG
>JADANM010003353.1:6292309-6303689 GCA_026213755.1 Eurema hecabe
CCTTATGATATATGTAAAGTCATGTAGACGAGGCACGGGATAGCGGTCGGGCACCGTGATTGCGTTAAGGCGACGATAGTCTCCGCAAGGCCTTATTTCTCCATTTTTCTTGTTGACCACATGTAAAGGTGAGGCCCATGGACTATTAGATGGCCGGGAATAAAATCCCTGATACCACATTGCGCATAATGTGGGTCAAACTACTGCCGCCATCAGTACGTGCAGTTTTGAGTGTCAGCGATGCAACTGACCTAGAAAAATTAGCGCAACTTGCAGATACTGTGATTGATAGCATCGCACCGTCAAACCAGGTCGCACAAATTTGTCGCTCTAACTAAGTGCCTACAGTTATTTATTATTATAAAAAAACTTATTTTACACAACTTTTATAAAAATGAAGCTGAGTATTCAAGTTTTTTTTATAATGATACAAAACTAACCTAACCTAACCTAATTTAATAATAATAAAGCTGAGTAATCAAGTTCTTTTTATAATGATACAAAAACTATGACAATGATACAAAAATAATAAGAACATAAGAAATTATAATGATACAAAAACTACGCAAGACAATACGGCTAAACGTTGAACCGCCGCTTTGCAAAACGGCCCTGTTTTGTAAAACGGCTAGCCGTAATGTAATACAGCGGATTTTACAATCCGCCTGCGACATATATATAACAATTGTCATAAATTTAACATTCAATCGATCTACGAAACGTCGGTCCATCGGGATTCCGAAAGAGCATTACCTACTGACTGACCGTGAATTCAAATTGGACGAATCTGAGAATTTAAATTTGCAAAGCGGTGCGGCGGATAAAGATGTCAGCTCGATGACACGGTACGCATCTTATTCTTTAAGGTTTAAACCAACTACAAAGAAGGAGGTCTTACTGTTCTATTTATATTTTATACACATAAGTATAAGGAAACCGCCGCAAGGACCAACCAGGGCAGAGGATATAAAAGAATGACAGAAAGACAAAGTAACTCTCGCTTTCATAATATAGGATATGTATTTAAAATCAATTGAGAAAATTTACTTTTAACACTTACACGCACATCTTTTATGTATAAAACAATTACAATAGAGGCGTTTCTTAAACAGCGCGGTCTCGGACTTCGGTTTCAGGCCAACACAGGCTTAGACGTTCCCTTTTGTTTTCTTATTGTAATATTTTTGATAAATTTTTTTTCATATTTTTTTATGTGCCGAAGACAACAAATTTTATTTTGTTTTAATATTCTAAAGAAAAGGATACCGATTTCTGTAACGCAGATAGGTAATTAGTAAAACTTATGAGAAAAATTAATTATTACACTTCGTAAAACATTAGATTCTTAGATAATAGTGTGCTAATGTGTTTATTTCTCTATTTGTCTCGTGTTTTGTTTTAATGAACGCGTTCGGGAATAACTGTATTTCTGTCATTCTTCGACTAATCGATGTATTTAAGCAACTAATATTCGTTCACAAGAGTCAAGGGCCACCGATCGTTCTCAGAAGATCGCAATTGCATTCTATTAAGTCCATCACAAGCCAATTGAGAATACTAAATGGTTTGAATCGCTACAATGTCCAGTGTTTGACTTTCGCTAATATTGAAGAATGTCATAACATTCCTGGTTGCCTGGTAGAAATCCCTATTAGTAAAAAGGCCGCCAATTACATGTGCGTAGTTCCTTATAATGTTTATATTTTTATTGTACATATGATGAAGAATGAATAAATAGATATAAAATATCAAAAAGGCTAATGCTATGCTATTATTATATATTTTTTATTAATTTTATCAATGTATAGTATAATATACTTCGGAGTCAGGTTTTTAAGATCTTTACATTTTTAATCTTATAAAGGTAAAAATATTGAATAATTAAATAGTTGTAAATATTTCTTTTTTTTTTTAAAACAATACTCATTCTCTTTTTGTTTTGTTTTTAAACTATCGTAACAAGCTTTTTCTCTCCAATTCAATTTTTCAACGCCGTTCAGCGTTTAATTTTTAATAAATTAAATTAATATGACGAACGACTACATCGTAACTGACTAATAAATGTGAAATATGAGCAACGCCGTTCTTAAACTTTTATTTCGTATACATTGCAGTTTTCAATAACAAATCCTGTATCAACGTGCGTGTTGAAGAATCAATGAAAGAGAGGTTATTAAAACTGTTAGAGCGTTGAAAAAAATAAAGCAGTGGCAGCGTGCCCGAGGTTCAAGATATACAAATGTTTTAGCGTATTTTTAAATAGAAACTGCATATAAAACTGAGATTAGGTGACGCTAATGTGGTAGCAAAGAATTAATTTCGGTTGCAACACGGATATCTACAGTAATGGGCTAAATCTGGCTCGGATACAACATAAAATATATTTTGAAAGCGTCGTTCTCATGACAAATATTTCTAAATTTTTTGGTAAATATGATACGTCTTTGATTTGTTTTTTTTTGTGTTCTGATTATTTATTCGTGAAATAGTGATACGAAAATTCTTTATGCGTTTTGTGCTGTTTGTGAATTCAATCTATCATTTATGTTTGTTTCTGGATTTGCTGAGCCGATTTTAAGAATTATTCTATTACAAAGTCGTATTATTTGTGAGCATTATAGGCTAAATAATTACTCCAAAAATATAAGACATGGCTGTGTGGGTACTTCCACGTAGAATCTTAAGGACACAACTTATTCTCCAATTAATTAAATATCACCAAAAATAATTAAAAAAAGAAAGCTCGCAAATTAATAATACTAAAACAAAAAGGTACTACGATAAGGTTCGACCCTTGTTATACCAAGAAGGTTAATTATAGAGTCCCTGACTTCAGTTTTAATTTGTTATTTTGTTTTAAATAGGTTGTTAAAATGCAAGCTTCTAATCAATAGACCCATTATAGTAAAATAGTTTATTATGTAATAATTAAAAACTTGAGACAGTGTGCCACCTATTTCCATATTGGGTATATTAAAAACTTTTTAGGATACTAACCATATTAACAAAATGTTGACAGCCTCTAAAGGGAACTGTTTTGTTTGCACAAACTAGACGTATTTTGCAACAAAATAAGACCCATAAATGGTATAAGACACCATTAAATCTGTCAAACGTATCACGAATCGTAAATTCATAAGTAGGGAAGGTAATAATTTCCTGTATCAGGATCACAGGATAGGCAGGAGCTAAAACATAGGAAAATTCAGTACTATGTCAATAGGGGATTTTGTTGTTCGGGTGTTGACTTTGGGCGTATATAGATACCTAGTTTTTAGATATAGTGATAGCCTAGACATAGTTAATAGTTTTTCTCAATATAAACTTATTTTAAGATCATTGGCATACATAAATAAACAAAACGTCAACATTTAAAGAAAACGCTTATAAGCACCAATCGTATTGTACCTAAAAACCTGCGGGTTAAATCGATACATTAAAACCTCCTTCGTAAATTAAAAAAAAAACAATTAGTCTGGTTTTTAAGAAAAAAAAAATCTCTACGTCACCGGAACAGCTCGTATTTAAATTAAATAGATACATAATATGTTAGGGTCTCTGGCAATTTTCGCAACTAGATCACGCCGAGATTTAGTACAATGCCAATACGGTCCCGTATCCACTCGAAACGGCTATTATGTTGCGCGTCTTCGGCTAGTGATGTCCTTTATTTATCGATCAACACGATATCGATAAAAAATAAACCTTTTCAAACACTTAATGCGAAGAGTGGGCATAAGGGGTGTATTTTTGTGCTGCAGTTTTATTTTATTCTAATTATATAAAAAAACTTCATAAAAGAGGTTTCTCAATTCGACCCTTGATATGCTTTTTAATCAACATTTTTATTAAATTAAATACGCTTAGTCCAATCTTATATTATACACGCGAAAGTTTTTGAAGTTGATATAAACATGTTTTTTTTCTAATTACTACATGAATTAAGCTGCGACTTGGTACGTAGTTAAATTGGATAATAAATTAATAAAGTTATAGGATACTTTTCATCTCGGTATTAACGAGAACATAAACTTCGTGGGTAAAGCCACAGGACGCGGCTATTATCAAATATGCTCGATAAGTAAGACTAAATATCGATAAAAAGTGAACATCACTAAACTGTCCCCTACACACGCGTATTAAAATCGTTATTCAATTGAAGAGGCCGTATTGTGGCCCAATGATGGCACTTTATTTTGACCATGTAGCACAATGCCGTGGGACTTGAGCTAATTAATCAAATTGACAACTATTCTACGTTTTAAGTTAAGGAAAATTAACGATTTAAATGCGATTTATTAAATAATATTAGCATTATCGTAAAATAACTTATTTATTATTTATTATACACACACATACAACCGCAGACACAATTAGCTAGTTCTAATATTTTATACTATATTAGATCCAACATTTTGTACTATCTTTTCATTATTGAGACAACGTAATATTGAATGAAATATTTATGATGGATTTTCTTATTTTGACCTTTTTTTTTCCAGTACAAAAATAATTTAAAAAGTATTTAAAATACTATTGAATGAAGAACTATACAAAAAATATTGGCATAGTACCTATCTTCAACGTCAAAAAATCTCATATAATCTTGAAATTCTTGAACCACACCAAACAATAGAAAATAGAGCACATTCCGAATCACTTGCTAATTACAATTCCCAACTAATAAACTGCTATAACACTACAATAGTTGTTCGAAACACTTAGCGTTTGTTAGCTTTAACTTTCTATTCAAATGAATCATTACTCCAAATTTTATTGCCCTATTACTCGATTGTATTTTTTTTTTGCCGGTTAGAAATAGTAAGTATATATATGTGAGATTGACGTTTACGTTAAACCGTTATAATTTAAAACAGTTAATTCTGAAAAAATGCTGTTTTGTTCCAGTTTCGTGTTCCTGCTATTTTATCAATATTTGACATAAATTATATATTAAAACACATTATTTAAACGACTTCCTTTAACTCAATATATAAAGTATAATATATTTACGATTAGCTTTATTTTGAATCCATTCAATTTCTCAAACTTACATGACATACGTTTAGATTTCTTCGCTTAGAAATTTCTTCCTATAGGAATTTAAGTATCGTACAAAACACAAAAGCTGCATATAAACTGATAGTTCATTTGTTAAATGTATGTATATGATTACCAGAAAACAATCTTTCCTCTAAACATCGGTAACAACATAACAGTTCCAGAACAATCGATTGCGTTCCTTTTGATGCTGTTTTCACTTTGATAGTGCGCTACTGTTTGATTAACATTGTAAACAATGTCGTAAATTTCTTTGTGGTTCTTCAGTTAATTGGGGTTAGTCTATTTTCATTTTCATTCATCGTTGATTGACGGCTGCAGTGCTTTTTAAATTGTGTGTAATTTTATCGACTGGCTGTTGGAATGAAAATGATATTTTTGTATGTACAGGCTACAAAAGTAATTTAATACATTCTATTTTTAATACAAACAAAATGTCTTCATTAAAATATTTTATAAGTTGAATTGGTTATTCTGTATTTGGAAAATTATTAATGACATGGTAATATTTGTAACTTTGAAAATAATGCTGTTTTTATAGTCAGATACATACGTGTAGTATTTATTTTTTGAGTAACATAGTGCTATAAATGCGTTATGAAAAAATCTTGTGATGATACTGAGATCACTAATGTAGCCGCTTTCAATAAAAAACATAATCATCAACCAAACTGAAGAAAAAAGGTCAAATTAAAAACGTCCTATTTCGTAGTCGATTAAAACTTAATCCATAAAGTAACTCATTTTAACAAACAACACCAAGTGAATGACCTGATCGTTCATAGTGTACAAAGTTACCATATATAAGACCTCTGTCTAAAGCTAGGAGGTAACAATTCAATTACTATCGTCGGCTGAGCTAGGCTTATGTTCAGTACTTTCGCTTTGGTTCTATTAAATAGATCTATAGAAAACACTCTTTTCTAATTCCCATACAACTTTTCGAAGCTATAAGTATATTAGGTTTGTTTTAAGAAGATACCGTATTTTTATTATTTTCAAATAGAACATTAGAAAGACCAGGAAAGGAAAATTGTGATATGAAACACACTGCTCTTATAATTATTTTTTTATATTAAAAACAATGAATCTGTTTTATCATTCACTTATCGATGTAAAATACGTATTATGGGTACCTATTCCTTATCTTATCTATAATAAATATATAAATGGCCAAATGTGTTGGTAAGCGCATAACTCCACAACGCCTGGACCGATTTGGTCAATTATTATTTTTAACAATTCCTTGAAGTACGAGGTTTGTTCGTAAGCAGAGAAAAGGGTATGGTACAGGGTAACAGGTAGTAAGGTACAGCGTGAACAAAGTCGCGTTAGGCCAGCTAGTAAGTTACAATTCTGGACCCAAGTGGCTCAAATCAAATTGCGATTAAGAGATCTCTGTAATTGCTATGCGATGGCAACCCTTAAATTTATTGCATATTATAAATTATGTTAATGTTTCAATTGCATTACGAGAGCTGCAATTGGACGAAGTTATAGATATTATGATATTCAAACATTATACTGTCATGTTAAGCTAGGATAATGTTTATGTATTTTATTTGGATTTACGAGTATAATTACTTAGCCGCTCCCCGCGCTTTTCCCCGCGTAGTTCCCGTTTCCGGGGCAATACCGTGATAAAAACTATCCTATGTTTTAATCCAGGGTATCATCTGTCTACATACCAAATTTTAACTACATCGGTTCAGCCGTTTTGCCGTGAAAGAAAGACAAACAGACACATTTGTAATATTAGTATGGATATTATTGTCATTATTGTTACACGATGAACACATACATTACACTTTGCTTCAATGCAGCGTTTGTAACTGGCAACCTTTTCATTTAAGAGTGATCTCTTCCAGGCAACCGGACGAATGGGAAGAATATAAATCCTTTAAATATAAAATATCATTTAGACATGTCAAAACAAAAAATATAATTTATCGAAATTAACTGTAGGTTACACAACGGCCGAACTGAAAGGACATTGAGCAATAAAAAGTTGATTAGCTAAAGAAATACTCCGCGTAACCTCTTAAACATTTTGGTCTTTTTTGTCAACCAATTATACCTTAAAAGTATTGCATCAAAAACTATACAATTAAAAAGCTATCTTGAGCAACAAAAGCTTATATTAATTACTAGCTGTTGCCCGCGACTCCGTCCGCGTGGACTTTCATATAAACTTTAACTTCCCCTTTCTCCCCCTTATAACCGTTTTTTTAGTTAAATAGTAGCCTATGTTTTATCTCAGGCTCTAGACCATCTGTGTACCAAATTTCATTACAATCGGTTCAGTAGTTTTGTCATGAAAGCGTAACAGACAGACAGACAGACAGAGTTACTTACGCATTTATAATATTAATAAGTATGGATACCAAGCCAATTTGTTAACTTATCACCTCAAATCAAGTCAACTCGATACAAATTATTATTTCGAAAACCAAGTAATGAGTAAAAACGCCGGTTTATTTATACAAATCTTTTTGACACGTTCCATAATTCATGGTGTTGTATTGTTTTCAAATTTCACGGGCTCGCGGTCGTTGACCCTGGATGTAAGACGCACTCAAAACAATGGCATTCATTAATATTCGATATTTATTAGTGCTTTGAAGTAATTTTGAACAAACATACGTTACTACTAAGCTTATTTTTCAAGAGCTTAATTGAGCTTATACTTCTAGAAAGAGTTGTTATGAGCTTTCGTGTTTTATGTTTGGATTTATTACATAATGGACTTCTTTGGGTTTAATTGTCATGTGAATTTTATTTAAATTTACTTATAATTGTATCGACATGTCAAGTCTTAACACTAAAATACAATAAAATTTCAAAGGGATATACCGTTATTGATATTGTTGATATAAAAACTTACATTTCTAATTTGAGTATCCTCAAATTACGCCACCCAGTAGAAATCAAAGAATAAGCCAAAGATTTCTAGAACATTTCATCCCAAACATTACCAGACCTCTCCACCAAGTTAAACCCAACAAAACCGTTAGCCTCATGCAGCCGTTTGATTTTTACTTATTAATATTGATTGGACAAATGACCAACCCCATGTCCGATGGGACAATTGTACTCGCTTCCGTCCATTAATGACGCATAAATTATACGCATTATACATCATTCGTCTTCATTTTATAAGCACAGAGCTGAGAGCAACGCGAGGGCGATTTATTGATAATTTTGATTTTTGACGTGCTTTATCTCGCTTTTGTATGTAGAATTATTATTGTGACAATTTACATAATAGTAATAATAATATTTCAGGACATTTATACACAGCGCTATCTAGTTCCGAGCCAAGCAGAAGCTTGTGTTATGGCAACAAGTACAACATAACGGAATAAATAACATATACATATTACATATTTTACTTTTGTAAATACAACATACATACAATACATAGCAACACTCAGACCCCAGAAAATACAAATGTAAAAAATACAAATATATTTTTCAGGTGTGGGGATCGAACCTACGACCCTTTGCGCAGAAAGCAGTTGTGCTATCACTGCGCGTCAGTAAAGCCTTAGCCAATAAACATACTATCATGGAATCATAACACCTAGAATCGCAATATGAGCTCGCAAAGTGAAGCTTTTTCAAAGTAGACAGTTCTATCTACTTACATAGATCATCGCCGCAGTGTATCACATCGATTCGTATGTTTTTCGCTAATTTCTTATAGCAGCAACATTATCGGTCATCGAGTATAAGAACGTCCTTTTTACACTAACATAATAGTTATATTATATATACATTATACAGTCTATGTATAATATCACGACTTCTTTAATAGCATACACACAAAACTATCTACCTATCTAAGATTTAAAACAATTACATTTAAGTAAATGTAATAATTAAATTGCTCCGTTCGGAAACTACTAACATCTGTTGAATGTTCTATTTGCAGTCTAAATATTTGCGGATTACAATAATATTTCCAGTTACCTCTAAAAATATTGGGAACACGTAATTTCTATTCCCACAGTTGTGGGATAAATGCACTAACCTTGAATGTTACCACTGAACGCACCTGTCTAACAAAAATAGATGTTTTAATGGAATCGTATGAGAAGATCACATTTTGACCTAAACCTAGTCGTTACTTCATATAATATAACAATCTTTATAAAAAACTGCAATCGATTTCATTTTGAGTATATCTGAACATTGATAATCTTTATTTTTATAAAACACTAGCGACCGCAGACTTGCACTTAGCATATAGTATACATGTACTATACATATAAACTCAATATTAGGAAAGCCAAAACTCTGAACTCCTTCAAAATCTTGTCCATAAACTATCTTTGTACTACTTTTAACTCAGCCTTGTCTTGACTATTAATATATGTTTATATCATGTATGTATGTATATGTGTATTTATAGTATATAATGCGTTTTTAAGTTAAATGTTGCATTTCGCCACCCGCTTTACTTCTATTTCTGTACTGTTCTATTTCTTTCCAATAGTTGCCTCATCACCTACTAGTGATAATAGATTCAGACTGTCTAATTAATAGTGTATTGTTATCCCCTTCTATCTATTAAACAAACCGAAATTCGGTGGCGTAGTTTTAAAAAATTAAGCATACAGCAACAGACAGAAAAATTACTTTGTTTTGCACTACGTATCTAATGATAATGATATGATATACATATTTTAAGTATTCAATTTAAACAATTTCAAAATAACAATGATTATCCTACAATAATGTTAAGAGAATATCTAACCGAAAAGAAATATCTCGAACAAGAAAATAAAGCAGAAACAAACGACGGCTGTAACCTATTAACTAGTTTAAGGCTACTAACAATAGCACAATTAACTTAGTTTAATTAATCTACTTAATTATACCAAGTGAAAAAAATAAGCAAAGCAGGTGCATTTAAACAGATCTGCAATACTTTATAGTTCATGCTATGAAAGTATATTCTTTTTGCTTAGCTACAAAAATGCTCTATAATCTATGCTATATACTATAAACTCTATAGTTTATGCCTGGATACAGTTAAGGAATCGATATACACTACCTAAAACATCCTGCGAACGAGGAAATGGCGCGCGTGCTTGTAAACTTCCTGTTTGACGTTGCGCTAAATGGATGAGGTAATTGTACGCGATACTCTTTAGTCTATAGCCTACTGTTTATAGTCTATAGTCCACCGTTTAAAGATCGCGAATAGACAATTATAGAATGACAGTTGGTGGCGGTATTTGATATTTATATTGGTTTTATTAAGTAAAATTTGTATGAACACTGCTTTTTTTTAATATAACCAAGACAGTTCAGATAATCAATGTGCTTTAAAATGCATTAGAATTTACTATGCATTTAGCTATCAAAATATTCTTAATTAAATACTTTATTTCTTTCATTCATTCAGTATTCATAAATATATATCTATAAAATGAATTAAATATCCGTAATACCTAGATTCATATTTTTACTGTCAGTCTAGATATTAATTACTCAAACATCAAGGGAATATAATCGTAAATTTCGAATTATCGCTTATGGATGTCACTTTAATGGACGTTTAAAGCACTTACTAACGATAAAACTACCGCTCACGATAAATACAGGTTTCACAATTATCTGAAACAAAAATAACTGCAAGTCCTATGTTTCTTTTTTAGTTTTTGTAATTGTTTGAATATTAATCCCTTTTTTATAAATTTTTCACGGCAAATGTACATATAATTATAACCTTTTAATTATTAGGTAGGTACACCCATAAAATGTATTTCTTTAATACTATTATATCACAGATTGTGTCCCATTTTTAAATGAAAAAAAATACAACGAATCTTTGTTCTAAACAAATTTTTTTATAGCCGTATCCAAACCCTTACTACATCATAACCTACATTAACATTGTTCTATGTTACATATTAATCTTAGCGAAATGAATTATTAATAACCAACTGTCCATACGAAGTATACATCATTCTTCAACCCAATAAAGTTCAAATTCCTCCGTACATCTAGGGCTAATTGGTTTTATTTCTGGATCAAAATGTATGAATATTCACGCCTAGTTACGTGTCAAATAAACCCATAAATTGGCTTGATTTAAACGTTGCTATTTATATTGTAAAGGGTGGATATGGTAGAAATAACTTTATTGAATATTGACCACGAAACGTAGGTAATGAAATCATCATTTTCTTGTGAAATGTCGACAGAATGCTTAATCGCAGACAACGGACATAAATCGTTAGATTCTTAATAAAAATATTGTTACCAAGATCTCGTATGTTCTCTTAATTATTATACCTATTTTATATGC
>JADANM010003353.1:6318231-6337586 GCA_026213755.1 Eurema hecabe
TTTTTGTTATGCTATGAAATGGTGAGAGGAGCTGGCCGCCCTCCTGATGGTAAGAGAAACGCCAACCCATAACCAATGTAGTAACCCAGAACTTTGCTCCGGACAGGGCTTCACTACATCAACGCTCTCCACTTTGAGTCATAATATGAAGACTCATTAGCCCAGTAATCAGTAATAATCTATAGTGTTTACTATAGTTTGATGCAAATATAGGTGGATAACCTTATATTAAAAAACAACAATAAAACTTTAAGTGTTAAAAAAGCGCCTTCTCTATCTTCTTTTAAGAAACTTTTATTCAATCACTACTTCAGTATGGCATATGGTTCTGATCTATAATTATGTGTGTATATCTTTATGGCATGTATATTATGTATATATGTATGACAGTATAATATATTATATTGTATTTATATTTAGTCCAAAACTATATGTTATGTATGTGTATTTATTTATAACTATACCCTACTCAGTGTTCCTACCGTTCCAGTCTTTCTTTACAAATAATTATAAAGGTTGCCTGGAAGAAATCACTTTTTAGTGATAAGGTCGCCTATTACATTTCTTCTGTTTCTGTACAAATAGTCTCTAAGTTGTTGAATGAATTTGAATTTTGAATAATAACGGGTAAATAAATAAATAAATAAATAAAATTACAGACACAGTGGAAAGTCACATAGAAGGTGCAAGTGCTCGCGTGGAGGCTGGTGTCGACGAGTTGGCAAAAGCTGCGGAACAACAGCGCCGATATAGGAAGAGAATGTTCTTCTTCATCTCTATAGCTGTGATCCTGGCTATCATACTCATAGCCTGGGTCGTCAGAGCCTTCAGATAAAACATCACTATATATAAGGTGATTTTATATACAACGTGTAACAGAAATGTGTGGTAATATTTTTGCGTGATGTTCAGATGCTCATAGATAGTCTATATACAAGTCCCCGCATTGAAATATATAGATTTTTTATTTCATTAATTCATCAATAAAATCGGTAATATGAAAATCAATACAAAAGTGTTACATCAATTTTTGAATTCTAATGACAGAGACAGCTGTAACTTTTTCAATGTATTTGCATTGCATTGTCATAGTGTCATGCGGTCATTGACACGTAACACCTGATAGCTCTAAAGTGATGTCGTAGCGTCGATAAATTTAAATATCTATATGCTAGTCAATAGAAATAAAAAAGCAAAATCGAAATGAATTTTTAATACATTCATTTAAAATTAGGTATTCTTTGTTATTCTTAAATATTACCACGCATTTCTGTTACACGTTGTATAATATAACCGTAGTTTTTCTGTATGTAAACATTCGGAAAGAAAATGACGTCACGCCGACGTTAGTACCTGGTATGAAGAACAAAGGCATGATTTTCTTCATCTCTATATGTCATACTCAAAGCCTGGCTCGTAAAAACCTTCAGATAAACCATTACTATGTATTACTCATATAGTATATTATGTTACCACCTTTGTTGAAAGAAAGTGACGTCATACTGCAGTCATATGTGACAGTTATGTATGAAAGCCTATGAGAGCCTTCAGATAAAACCATAGCCGTTTTTATATACAAACATTCGGAAACAAAAGGACGTCATACTGCATTCATATGTGACGCCATTTTGTATTACATTATGATATTACTTTTTTGCATGATGACTATTCGAATTAAGCAGTGAGACCAAGATTACTCCCGTTAAATCGCATAAAAGTTCATTTGTACTGTTTAAAATGTTCGGAACATCCTTGGCAGTGTTGAGATATGTTTTTTCTCGCTTTATAATCAGAACGATTTTGTTACGTGTTTCCGAAAAATAGTTTTTAACGGCCAAACATCATATAACAAAGTGATATTGGTTTCCTTGTTTCTACCCTAACCCTAAAAATGAATTTTATATTCTTCTTCTTAAAACACACTTCTTTCATATCTAACACTCGTTTTTATCACGTCAATAATTATCAATATGTTATGTTCAAACACTGTTTTTTTATCTTACTATTAAGTCTTGATTTATCATACCTAATATATACAATATTAGATGTTTTTTTACGCATGTTTTAGACACATCTACTTATTTAATACACTACGTGTATAAAACATATAATTCAATTATATGTTCTGAATAATAATTATAGTAGGCCGAATTTAAAGCTATATGACTCAGGCAGCTTAAAACTTTGTAAAATATGTATTACACCAAAATTATGAACCCTCTACGATTGTGATAAAAAATTAAAATATGTTATATAATAATTCTCTTCATGGTTTTTAGTAAATGAAAATTTTAAAATTCCTGTATTGTTTTGTTTTGTACATAATTTTTTCAATTTTTCCTTTTTTAAACTGTTATTTTTTATATGGAAAATTGATCGCCTATGTAACTGTCTTTTGTTATAAATTGCCATTATTGAAAAATTCTATATAAGATATTAGATTATTTCTTGCCTTTATAATATTTTATATACAGTAAAAATTATTTATGTATTCATTAAAATGAAATAAGTCATTAAATAAAATCATTAAAACATTCCTTAAAAAAGCAAGGACTCTCTTACTAAGTAGATTTAGTGTTTTAATTATGTATTTAAAATAGTATTGTTAATACATTTACCTCAATACATACATTAGAAATATGTATAATATGAAATATGAATGCCGAGGATAAAGCACTAGTATTATAATAATACTATAATCATTTTATATCTTTCGCTAATAGAAACCGATTGACATATGTCACACCGATATTCTGTGAAAGAGAAAATACTATATGAAGTCGAAAAAACCATTTATCTCTTTCTATAAGTCGATGTGCAATATGTATCACCGGGTACCGCATATATTATTAGTTAAATATTAAATATCTCCAATATAGGTATGTATATAATATTATCATAGTATTAAGTTTTATATGCAATTTTAATGCACATTATTACCTAATTAAAAGGTACTATTAATATATTGCATGGATTATTTACTATTAGAAAAAAGATTCCTAGATTTTACTTCGAGTTTCACTTGTATAATCTGTGTCAAGATATTTGTATGGCCTTAGTTATGAACAGTATTTATTGTATATCCTAGTAATATTATGTCAGAATAATTGACGCTAATAAACTTGTTGAATATAATAATATTGTTTAATTTTTGACTAGCGACCCGCCCCTGCTTCGCACGGGTGCAACTACAGAATGTCCTCATACACAACGTTCACACCTTTTTTTTGTCAACCTGACCCGCGACGCCGCAACAACTGCGTCCCTGCATTTTAAATTTGTAATATTTTCGAAACTATTCACTTAAATTACATGCTGTAAAAAAAATTTGATCTATAATACATGCACAATTTATTTAAGGTACTTAATTGGATAAGGAATTAATCCTTAAGTTAATATAGTATAGTTAAAAATCACTTTGTAAATAACCATTTATTAGTAAAGGATTAAAAATGGTTAAGGTGGGTTATCCCTAAGAGTTAGACATATGCCATCGCGGACTTTTTTGTAGAACTTTATAAAGAGGAAAATACTGCTGTACAATATTTTGGTCTACCTCGTAGGGTTTAGCCAGCGTTTGCAATATAAGCGCAAAAAAACGTCCTTATTTAGGACATCATATAGAAAACTCTAAATTTATCAGTCTTTCTCTACTATATTATTATGCATGTATTATACATATGAACCTTCCTTAAGAATCACTCTATCTATTAAAACTGCATCAAAATCCGTTGCGTAGTTTTAAAGATCTAAGCATACATAGGGACAGACAGACAGCGAAAGCGACTTCGTTTTATACTATGTAATGAAGTACAATATACCAAAGGATTAGAGACTTATACACACATTTCTGCAAGAGGGAATGGTTGATTACTAAATATTTTATCACGGCGCCATCTAGTACAAAAACTAACTAAGGCTTTGCCATGAATGTTGCTTCATAGAAAATTACCACCCGTGGTTTCATTTGGTGTGGAAATACCGGGATATAATTTATCATTTAATAATATTATATAATCAATAATTGAAGTAAATTACCTGCACGCTAATGTATATTCAGTTAAGTCAGAGTAATTAACACCATTCCATATATTACTTGTATTTATAAAAATAGCGAGTATTATATTAATATGGTTATATTGTGATTAAATGTTCCTTGAGTATTTTAAAAAACGTAATATAGCTTTATAGCTATATTACGTTTCATCCCAGAAATGAACACGAAATTTTCGAATAGTAGTCACCAACTAATGGTTTGCTATATACAACAATGTGCAGTATAAGAAAGGTTAAATAGGTCTAAGAAATATTACTCAATGAAGAAAATAAAACAAAATGTTATTATGTACAAATTTATTTCATTCTATTTGATACAGTCCAGTCTCACCAAATAGAAGTCTGAGGAAGTTATTCCGTATAAATAAATAACTATTATTAAATCAACGCTCATATACTCGAGTACTCTTTTTGACAATTTATTTGATATAATGTACTCTGACGTCACGAAAGAGATTTATTGCTTTATTTGATATCCAATAATTCGAAAACCACTAAATTATAGAAACCTAACAAAATTTTGTAACCAATAATATGGTAACTTGAGAAATTTTGACTTCCACTTATAACCTAAAATTATTGTCGATTTATTTACATGAACTCAAATTATTAACAATTCAACAGATCGGGCAGTTTTAATAATTAAAATGATGTTAAAAGTGTTACTAGATGTTATGGTGTTGCCAATCGTGAAATATATTTCATTATTTATCTGTTAAAATGGTAGGATAGCAATATCTTTAAATGCAACTTTTTAAATGGTTCTCATTTACACATTTAAATGAAAGTCAAAAAGTTACACAAAAAGTGATTCTTGAAGTATTTGTATGTATTTAAGAACTATAATTTTCCTTATTTAATGTAACCACATGTTAACATGTTAATTTATTTCATAAATTTATGATGTATATGGGAATGGTTATAAAAAAGCCAATGTAAACCATTTCTGAACTTGAGTATTACATAAACGAATTTTAACATTATAAAATCTATTGTTCCCTGTACTAATTAACTGTGAACACACATTGAATTCGATATTTTACTGAACTATAGCGATCTATAATTATAAAAATAAAACTAGATAACTTCCATTTTTGTTTATAAGGAGCTTGTAAAGACAAAATTCTTTATATAATACTCAAGTTATATGAATTTCAGTACTTGATATTAAATTTCGACCTACAAAATGACAACAAGAAGATTCCAGTTTTCTGTATAAAGAGACATAATTGCATTGAGATAATATCGGGCTAGGATGTATGTTACTATGAAAATTTCAGAGAGCGATTTTTATTTTATTACATTAGAGCATTGTTAGCCAACTTGTAAGACCGACAGTATTTTTTTAGTTACAAAAAACAATAAAGAGAGCCATCTCGCGGTAATCAACCGAAAACATATTTTGAAAAAAAAAAAAAAAATAACTGTCATAAATGTCAATTGAGATTGACATTTATGACAGTTATTTTTTTTATTTATGGCGGATATTTTTTTACGTGTTGAAAGAAAAAGATCATCATTGTAGCCAGCCCATTATCCCAAGGCTAACAAAACAAACGGTTTTACATTACAAAACAGTATTGTGCGTATACTATCTAAGTTTGGCCTGTCGTTGTTGCCACATCGCGTACTTGGAGCACGCGGCGTCTATCATTTGGTTCATGTGTCTCGTTAGAGATGTCGCTAGCGGCGTCAGGTCTCGGAGCATTTTTTCCTGTAAAAACATAATAGTTTGAAATATTATTCAAATTTCATAGTGTTATGTTTTTATTCATGAATGCATGGATGTGTATTTATGTAACTCTTATGAAATATACAGAAATTAATTAATGTATTTGGCTGTAATTTGGCATGCAGGCAAATTAGACCGAGAATTAATATTTTTAAAACAGAAATTATGTGGCCTTGTGTATTATATCTTAGAGATAATAGTGATTTACTTAATATACAATCGTAATACCACCCATATAACGTGCAAACAGCAATCTAGCTAAGCCCTATTAAATTAAAAATCTCTAAAGAGTTAACGAAAGTAATAGTCACCTCAAAAGGTCGTAATTTAACGTTCCTAAACCTAAGCAGCGCCTCATAGAAGCGGTCAGCCCTGGCTGGAGCATCCTCATCGGCGGGTGGACCGCCAGGTTGAGGGAAACTTCGCCATAATTCCCGCAGTAACTCCCCTCCTGACGCGTATAGCCGTTTGAGTTCGGCTTGCGCGTCCGTTGGAATTAGTTCTGGAATTTTATTTTGAATATAAGATGTTTAGTTGGTTGCTGTTTTGTATGTTATTTTTAAAGTTAGTTAGGTTTTCAGGTAAAATTGATATATAGGTATTGAGATATCATTTAAATTTAAATGGCAATGATAGTTTAAGTTACTGCCAATATTTATACAGCAAAATCCAGCAATGTTTTTTAATTGGCCGCTTGTGGTTAACACCAGCTCACGTTTACGCGCCTTACACTTCGGGAAATATAAATTAAATTGAAACATCAAAAAACATTTTTAAACATCTGCATCTAGTCACTGCATATGCACTACTAAGTAATGATCATAGGGGTATAGTACGCGTCATTTATGTTTAGCGCTGCGCATCGGTAGAATCGCGCTCGTAATTGACGTATAGGTGCGAGAAAGACTGGAACAACCAATCAACGCTCGCGCACCCGACGATCACGCGCCCAGCGCGCCGCGCCGTTACCTCGATACCTTATTTTTGACTTCTGCGCAGGTTTCGTTTAGCGCTAAATATTCGCGACGCGTACTATACTATCTACGGTTTTTGTTTTCGGAGTTAAGTCTTGTACACCCTGTATAGCGGTACAGTGCACAGTGCACAGTGCACAGAGCAGGGAGCTGGTAGAGACTCACGCGCCATGCTGGCGGCGTGGTGGTGGCGCATGAGCGCGCCGCCCGGGGACAGCTCGCCGAGCGCGCCCACCGCCGCCGCCGCGCTCACCCGCACCGGCCGCGCCATCTGCTGCCCCACGCTCCACGCCTGCAACAACAACACCACAACAACGATAATAATAATAATAAATATTTCAGGACATTTATACACAGCGCCATCTAGTTCCAAGCTAAGCCGAAGCTTGTGTTATGGCAACTAGATAACGGAATAAATTACATATACATACTTTTCTTTTGTAAATACATACATACAATACACAGCAACAGAAAAATAGAAATGTAAATTACAAATATATTTTTCCGGTGTGGGGATCGATCATCGAACCCACGACCTTTCGCGCAGGGAACAGTTATGTTACCACTGCGCCAAGCGGTTGTCAAATGCATGCATTATAATCCTACCAACACACTCGTATGGATGTCTTTGATTAATAAAGACAAGAACAAAGAGTGGCACACCAAATGGCAATGTATGGCAAAAAAAATTACTATCAATATACCCTATCTATGAACCAGACTCGACATAAAACTTAATTTTATTTATTTCAGATTAAATATTAATAGATAAAATTATTATTTTATAATAGCAACACTTACCTGACATATTGATGCGAGTGCTGACAGAGGTGGTGGGTTGTTAGTGGTGGATGATGACTGGTTGACTTGTGACGATGGACCTAATAAATATCTTTCTACCTGAAAATTATTTTTTTTTTTTATTTAGCCATAGATGCAACATAATACTAGCATGCTTCTGTTACATCCCTAGTTTTATTAATTGTTGGGAAATAGGATTAAGAGTTCAATCATAGAATAACTAGAAGAAATGGCTTAAACCCATAAAACCGCCATTTACATGTGGAGTCTGTATTCTTCAGTGTGCGTCTAGATCAAATTTTTTTCTGGGGTATGATCACGGGTTACAGTTTTAGGACTCAAGTCTTTAACACCCTGAATATTTCAAATAGCGTATAATATATAAATATTCACTAAATATTAAGCAATATAGCTTACTTTAGTTAACTTCAGTTCCTGTGCACTATTACTATCTCCTACATCATCAAGGTCTTCATAATGAATCTTCTCCAATATTCTTCTCTTTTTATCTACTGGCTCCGATTCTTCTGAATGTCTCTTATCGACACCATTTGTCTCTTTTACACCATTCTCGACTACTTTATTGCTTGAACTATTACTATTTGTGGATTTCTGACTAGCTTTTAGCACCTGGAAAGTGTTATTATTGTTTTTTATTGTATATATTATTATGTATAACCAAGTAAGATTTTATCAATTTATTATATAGTTAATAGGCATATTCTTGACAGCTTGTAATACCATGATGATTCATGGGTGGCTGTATATAGCCTAGTTGAATAAAGATGTTTGACTTAGACTTTGGCTGTAGTAAGTTGGCAAAAATTTTTTTTATGATAAAAAATATTTTAACAATATACATTATATGAAAGGTTCTACTCTGCATACATTTTTTATATTTCAAGTAATTTATGTTCCTACCATTATAGAATGTTGGTTAAATCTCTTAATCATACTGCGGTGTATGGAATTACTGTCTTTTTCTTTTTCAATTGCGTCTTCATCGGGTAATAGTGGCACAGGTTCCGTAAACTGAGGTAAGTCAACCTGGAAAAAATTATATTTAGATAAGGATAAAAATTATATTTTAGTTTTGATATGGAAAAATAACAATATGATAATGTTTTAAAAATATTTTTGTGGTATTTTCACAAAAGACTCCATAGTACCGCAAACAAATTTTCTATTATATCTGTAAATTTTGTGATCTTTATGAATGTATTTATTATAATATTTTAAACTTGAATTTATTAAGAAAATTGAACCACCTCATTAATTATTACTCTACAAAGAATGATTCTTAAATAAAAGTTTTATTAAAAAAAATAAGCATCATTTTCCATGAATGACAAAAATAATAGATTTACATAGAGGAAGTGTCTTAGCTTTAAATTTTCTAGAGCTCATTTAGACATTAAATATGAATACCGTGAGATCCAATGTGGTGTGTTTCATAGCCGATGCGATTGCTTGGTCATCCATCTTTGCACACTCACCAAACAGATCCTTACTTGATGACGATGCTATACGATCCCTATAAATTTAATAAATATATACTTATAATCAGCTTACCATATATACAGTCTTCTAAAATATAGGTTTATGGAATGAAAGGAATAATGCTTTCTAATTTTTATTCCTTATGTATGGTTAAAACTTTAAAACAAATTTTTAATACTTATATTACAAATGCGTAAGTAACTATGGCAGTCTGTATGTCTTTCCATGACGCTAAAACTACTTAACCGATAAGAACGAAATTTGGTACATTTATAGTCTAGAGCCTGGAAAAGGACATAGACTACTTTTTTTTAATAAGCCCCCAAAAGGTTGCGCGAGGGGTTGAAACTTTTTATAATTTTACACTTTCACAGCCAAGCCGCTGAACCGATTGTAATGAAATTTGGTTTACAGATGGTCTAGAGTCTGATATAAAACATAGGCTACTTTTTAACAAGAACAAAGGGTTATAATGGGGAAATGGGGGTCAAAGTTTATATGAAAGTCCATGCGGACGGCGTCGCGGGCAACAGCTAGTATTATTATATATAATAGTAAATGCCTGTTGGCAATATATCAGTTGCTAGAATTTTGAAGCATGTAGTGTATTAAAATTCTATATAGATAGATATAAGAGATAATATTTTGGATTATATATCCAAAATATAATCTAAAGGAACTTAACTGTTCTCTGTACGAAAATTACCTATGAAAATAATGTGACTGGAAGAATTTGGTCCAAAACTCGGCCTCTGTCATTTTGTTTGGCACATAGTCTATGTGTTTCTTTCTTACGGCTGGATATGTTTTGAATATTGCGTCTATAATGTCTTGTGTGAGATTGTACTTCAGTCCATTGCAACCATCGGTTTGAGGTTGAATATCAGCTAAAAAAGCGCCCGATACACCTGCAATCAAGTTGTATAGGTTAAAAGTACAAATAATTAGCTTTGTTTTAATTTTTTTTGCACAGTTGGTAAGAAACCTTCTTAAGATATTGAAAGAAGCTATAACATGCCATGTTGTTAGTGGATTTTTGTTGTGGATTTTAGTGGATTTACTGGATTTTGAATTAGAATTTTCAAAATTAAAATAAGACATAATAACAGATTTTCAATTTAGAATGACTGTTAAATCTAGACATTACAAAATATTAATAGTTTTTTGAACGAAAGGAGTACTTACCAGCCTCTTGTTTAATATTAGTAGATTCTGTATAATGTTTCAGAGTAGGTGTATTCCAGTACTCTTCACTATTAATTACTTTTGATATAACTAAGTCTTCATATAAATGCTTTAGTATAGGATGCAGTGATAATAGCCTGGAAACAAGAATATCACTATCATTACATAGTACAAAACAAAGTCCTTTTCTTCTGTCCGTTCGTATGTAAAATTAAATCTTTTAAACTACACCAATCAATTTTCATGTGTTTTTTTTAAGAGATTCAAGAAAAAAAATTATGTGTATAATACATTTATATATATATGGGTAAAATTGCGGGATATGGCCAGTACTAAGTAGATTTAAGATCAACGAAACTAATTTAACAACTTATTAGTAGGTAGGTTTTGGTTCGGAAAACACATTTGTTAAGTTTATATATACACCTTCTAAAGCTTGTTATGTATGTTAACTATATGGTTTTGTTGTGGATTAGTCATTTACACAATCACTTTATCTAAAAAGGAAGTAAATTATATAAAACAGATTATATGTAACTCCAAGTGACTTGACAATCTCACTACACAACAGTTGAAAGTACCTACTATTCTTTTCCGTAAAAGCCACACTAAATTAATTATATGAGTATTTTATTTAATTAAAATTGATAACATGGATCATATTATATCCGGATTGAATGTTAACATAGAAATATCATTAAAGAACTTTCAAATTAATGGGTTTCAGACATGCTCAAATGCTAACATGCTTGTTAAAATATAATTAAAAAACAACCTAACAAAGCTTATAAAACACTAAGAAAAGGTATTAGATAACTGTTTAGTAAGCCACTGTTGGTTTGTTGATTTGTAGGGCTAAACATTGATACATTCATTTCAAGAAAGATATTAAAACATATAAGTATGTTCTTCTGTTGTTGTTCTTTAACAATAAATAATATGTTTTTAGCTTTAACAATAGATTAACTTATATGATGTTATTTTAATCCCATAGTAATGTTAAACTCACTTGGATTTCATTTCTAACTCTCCGTCAATCTGCCGTTTAAACTTTGGCAGCAAATTTTGCAGCAACATCTTCACTTGGTCACGATCCTTAGCTTGAGCATCAGCACCGGATGGATGTACAAAGTGAAATGTGGAACAGGTACCATCATGGAGTACCACTTGTAATTGCACTTTAGGTTTACCAGCTGGAGATATTTTTTGAGCTAAAAATAACACATAGTCATTAATTTATTAAAATAATATTGAAAACCACTGAAGATGTACAAAATAAGCGAGTCAGTAAGAATCATCGCAATGAAGAAATATATAACGTAGAACTAGACAAGCATAAAAAAGTGCATTAAACATGAACTTTACTGGTAAAAAACAAAATTTTAGAAGTACTTTTGTACACTATATAATCTTTTATGCTTATACTTGAACTTACTTTTGATATCGGCATATTTGTGTGATACTGCAACAGTGTCTCGATTCTCCAGCATCCAGGCTAATCGTTGATTCATCACATATAAAGTTCCATCTCCTTTCTTGTACCTCACATGATTTACACTAAGTAGAACGTCCTCAGACGAAGTAGTCATGGCTAAACAGTTTTTAATATAAACAATCTTTTAAAGATCACTAAACTCAGACTTCACTTTGAAACAAACCAAAAAATGTATCGTCCTTGGCATAGACACTGAACGTCCGCTAACTTTAGTAAAATGCATGCGTACACAAGTTTAAATGGAATAACCATATATTTAATAACTATTATTTCCACGTTTAGGACATAACGATCAAGTACATAAATTTATAAACCATATTTCGGTTATTTGCATCTGCTACTCGCAACTCGAAGTTCCTTCAAGTTCAATCATCATTTCAAGAATTCAAGAATACTATTTGACAATTGACATGTATGAAATAGAAATGACAGCTTTTATTTTTAATAATATTGGGTGGATAAGTATATTGGTATATAATATTTTTAACTCATTAGAATTTTGTAAGCTTATTATTTATATAGAATTTTGAGAGATACATATTTAGATTGTATTTTTTTAATATCTTTAGGCTGTACGATGACCATTTCATACTTTCGTGCCAGATTGATTCATACTTTAATGATTTCATTAAATAAGACACATATATTATTAAGCATTATTTAAAATTTTTTATTTTAGAAATAAACATTATGAACCTGCATTAATAATGCTAAGGCATATTTTCAAATTATTGAACTACTTAATTAATATATGAAATATGTTCGATTTTTACTAATGAATGCCAAAAGAAACAAATATATAACTATTTTGAATTCTCAAATAAAAATTGACTTATTTTAATACAATTAAAATCATTTATAATATGATTAACTGCAAATTTCAAAGTAGGTATTATAATATGTCCACAACTCAAGTTAGTCGATATAGGCCGCAACATTTCGTATTTTTCGTTATTTTTTCGGAAAGTATTAAAGTATATTTTAAAATTGGTTTTTATTCAAAATATTGTGTGCTAGTAGGAACCCGTATGTGATAAAACTGCATATAAGTGTCATAAACGTACCTAACTAAATAAAAAATAAGATTTTAAGTAGCCGACCTTTCAACAAATAAAAATTTATTTTTGTAAAAATTCTTTGTATTTTTTCAATAAAAAATAAAAGCGTTAAATGTTATTATGTTTATTTTTCAATAATTGTATTTGAAATTTAAAATAAGTTATTTGAGAACGCAGTATTTTTCGACCGCCATTTTAATTATTATTGCCTTGCAACACCGAACATTGACAACCCAAAATGCAATCATGGCGCACGGGGTACTGTGTTTGTAGAATGCTGAGAAGTTTTTACGTAAACACTTCATTATTTTGCGTTTTGATTGGTAAATGTTTTATAATAAATTGCCCCTATATACCGAAGAATCTAAAGAAGCATACTTATGTGTTCTAAGTTTCAAGTTTTCTCCTGTCCGCAATATCGTCTCTGTACTACTAGACACTTGCAGGTATGAAAATCACAAGATTTGCTGTTTTAGCTATCTTAACATACAAATAGCTATCAGGTTGCATAGCAAGTATGTGGAATTTGATCAGGAAGTGGCTGAGACCTTGAAATGTAGACAGTTTGTTGTATTAGTGTTGATATATTCATTTGTTCCAGATAACTTTGTTGGTGTCATAATGTCAGAGGCGTACGCTCGAGAGATACTACGAAGGAATGTTGCGCAAATATGTCAAACTATAGGATGGAACGGAATAAACTCAACGCCACTGGATATTCTAGTACATGTATTAGAAAAGTATATTTGTGCATTGGGCACACAAGCTAACAGGCACGCCGAGCAATTTAACAGGACTGAACCTAATTTACACGATTTAGGATTAGTGTTTCGTGATCTGCATGTACAGTTGCCTGAATTGGCAGAGTACACCAGTTGTGTCCCTCCAGTACCGAGTCCTGTCAAATCAGAAAGGTTTCCTAAACCTAAAGAATCTAACTTAAACTTTCTTAAACCTGGCAGTCATGAAGTTGTTACACGACCAATGCATGTACATGAGCATTTGCCTCCAATGTACCCTGAAAAGGAAAGAGACACCCCAGTTGTTGCAGGTACTATTGAAATCTGTCAGAATGGTATCGATACTGTTGAGAATAATACTACCTGTGCAAGTCCAGAAATATCTGTCACTGACAGTCCCGAAAAAGCAAAAGATATATTCAAAAGACCAAATGATCCTGTTTCATTACCAAACAGTAAGAGGCCTAGATTACGGCTGGATGAGGAGGAAAGAACAAGAGAAATCAGCAGTGTTATGATGACTATGTCAGGTTTCTTATCTCCTGCGAGAGAAGGTAAATTACCTGAAGCTCGACCTCCAACAATAGTTTCCGAGAGACACCACGACAAACATAAAACAAATTCACAGCATTCTAATGCTATAAAAGTACCATTGGTAGATAAATCTGATAAAAAATCAAAGAAAAATAAATTATTAAATGGAAAAATTATGAAAAGTAAAAGAAAAGATAAGAGTCATAAAGGTGAAAGTAGTAAATCTAAGGATAGTAGTAAATTGGATAGGTATCCACCCGGACATCCAATGCATAAAAATAAAGATGTGCATCCCACCCATCATAATCATGTTACAATGCCCGCGCCTAAGGTACTGCCGCCACAAGCAAAACCAACTATGTTGCCTCCATCAACACCTGTAACACCTGTACCAGAACCTTTAAGACCTGTAATTAAACAAGAGCCTGTCGAACCTCCATCAGCATCTGTTTCTAGAATAAATCTCATTCCTGGGGAAGAAGCAATACCTGTTCCTAGGAAAATACCTATTTCTAAGTCTCCACTTATTTCTAATTCTTTACCTGTAACCAAAAATGCATCTAATTCACATATACCAGATGTAGAAATTAAGAGGGAGGTTATAGACGAAGAAGAAAAATTAGCTTCTCAGCCAGATAGATCAAAAATTAATATTTTTAAAAGAATATCGAACAAATCAAAAGAAGATAAGAGTACTTCTGAGGTTGTGTCTGAAAAATTACAGTCTGAAAGTGTGATCTCAAGGTTGCAGAATTCTTCTCATGAAAATAGTAGAGGAAAATCTGATGAGAATATTGTGAACAACAATAATAGTAGTCCAGTAGATTTGTCAAAAGAAATAGACATAAGAGCACATGAAGTTATTAGTATTGATGATGATTCCTTGGACAATTTACCAAATCCAACATCTAGAATGTTATTTGATACAAAACCCTCTGGTCTTTCAATAAATAAATCACTACAATCACCACTTTCCAAAGATGTATCTAGTGTGAGTCCTAAAATTAAAAGAGAAAAGAAGCATAAAGATAAGAAGGATAAGGCTGCAAAGCTAGAAGCAAAACTGAAAAAACAACAACAGCAATTAGCATTTGAAATGGTCCAGATGTCAGAGAAAAAGAAAATGAAATTTCCAGTTGAAAAAACACCTAAAACTGGAAGATCAAAAAATGAGCCGAAAATACCACCCATGCCACCTGGTTTTCCATTTTTCCATACAATGCCTCCTCGAGGTTTAATGCCTGGTCCTGGATTAATACCAGGTAACGATTTTTTAGCTGGATTAGCTAACAACCCAGCTCTTAGGGGAATTCCTACACCAAATTTGTTAAACAATCCATTTGCACTAGGGGCAGCACCTGGGCTCATTCCTGGGCCCAGTTTTTTACAAGGTATACCCAATCACCTTATGCCATTAGGCAACTTTTCACATTCATCAAGGTCATCTTCAGTTAAACTCCCTACAATGTTTAGACGACCAAGTTTAGAAGTAATACCTGTAGATAATGACGAAGACAGAATAATGCATAAATCACCTGGAGTAAGTCGAGAAAAAGATAGACATGACAAGCACAAATCTCCAACCATTCCAAATATTTTACAAAAGCAAAAATCAAAATTGAGCAAAGATCATAAAGCAAATGTATATAAAATGCCTCCCGTACAACCAGACATAACGATAGAGCTAAATCCACCAAGGGCAGAACCAGTTCGCCCAGAAGTACCTAGAGAACCGCCAGCCCCGGTGCCGGCGCGTGTGCCGACACCCGAGCCTCCTGCGCCGGTCCGAAAAACAGAACCACCTATTAACACGGAACCTACCAATGCGACAATGTCAACTTCTGACTTATCCAAAGAAGAAATCGAAAATTTCGAAAAGAAGAAAGATAAATCGCATAAAAAGGAAAAGCGAGATAAGGATGGCATAAAAATTAAGAAGAAAAAAGATAAGAAGGATAAAAACAAGGATAAATCTGAAAAGAAAAAAGATAAAGAAGAAAGACAAGAAATAAAAGATAGAATTAAGAAAGAAAAGAAAGAGAAGAAAAAGGAAAAGATGGCAGACGGACTAGTACCAAAATTAACGCTTAAATTAGGTTCATCAAATTCAAATTCACCTATGCCACCAAGCTCTCCCGAAACCTTTAAATTAAATATAAAACCTGTGAAGAGAGAAGAAGAATCGCCAGAAAAAGAAGAGCCATTATCTCGGGAACATAGTCGATCTCCAGAATTGGCTCAGATATCAGCATTAGTGACGAGACCGCCCAAGCAGAAGCATTCAAAACATAATCACGTCGCAGAGCCGCAAGATCCACAACCGTCTTCATCGCCCCCTGGGTCTCCGCAGCGAAAAAATCGTCCACCTTCAAGTCATTCTAAGTATAAGAGAATATTAATAAAGCCCTTATCTAAAAAGGGGCACCTTGACAATCTCGATGACGAATCAGCTTCTTTAATAGAAGACGTGCCGGCAGCGGCACCTCCGCCGACGGTTGAAAAGCCTGGTGGAACGCTACCTACTCCATATTACGTTGACGATCAAGGGAATAAAATTTGGGTATGTCCAGCGTGCGGACGACCCGATAACGGTTCCCCCATGATAGGTTGTGATGGTTGCGACGGGTGGTATCACTGGATATGCGTCGGCATTACGGAAGAGCCCGGAGCGACCGAAGACTGGTTTTGCAAATCGTGTCTAGCAAAACGAACGGCTATGGTCTTATCCGGCGTCACGTCGGGGAAGAAACGGGGGCGAAAACCAAAAGGGGAAAAAGTAAGAGACTGTCACTGATACAGAGTTTCGTTGTTAATGAGATTAGTTTTAATATTTCAGTTTTATAGACGCGAGTAAATGGTTTGCGATTGTTAATGGATTATTGTTGAATGATATCATGCAGATACGTTTTCATCATTTATAATGTTAATAATATCATAGGCTAGATTTTAAGTATAGGTAATAATTAAATATTGACATAAAATGTTGAACATGAATAATATAGTGTAGGTACTTGTAATAATTACCATAATTTTAATTATTTTTGTTAATTTCTTTAATTCTCGTTCGCTCGGTTAGATCAAGTTTAATGAGAGTGCGGGCGTGTTGTACACATTGCGCATATAAACATAGATTTAATATAAGATTCTTTTTATATTGTACAAAAGCTGAATTTACTTAAGAAATTGGTGATGTATAAAGTAATGTAGTGAATATTTAAATAAACAGAAAGAAGGCTGAAAGTGTTTTCAGCCTATATTTGAATATTTTCATATTATAATTTTAATATAACCCTGTTTTTTTTTTGTTAAATGTTGTTCCTTCGGATCTATGTACAGGGCTAGCACAATCTCGCATACCTTCTCACTCTGCGCAACATCTGTGGAATTAGAATCACTAGATGGTGTGACGGTGCTTGTCCTATCTTCATTCACGTGGAGGAGAGGTTAATGTAAAATTTTTGATTTCAGCCAGTGGCCAATTAAATGATATATTGGTACTCTAAATTGTCGTACATTATTTATACCTTTCGTACTAAGAAAACTACCACAGAATTATTGTTAACTACAATTTATTTATAAACTAAGCTTGTTACATAAAATGCACTTCTAATAATCTAATGAAAGCCAATGTGATTTTATGCAATTGAAAGTTGATAAGTATAAATACTGTTTACCAAGGCCACCCATACTTTAATATCAACATAAACAAAAAGCCTTTAATCTTAAAGGTAATTATATTTATTACACATAAACTGACTAAAAATTCAACAATCAACTACACAAATAATATTAATTTTTGCTGGCAGATGGGCCTGGAGGTATACTTTCTGGTGGAGGGATTGTTGGTTGCTTCTCTTTATTCCAATCTTTTAATCCCTCCGGTAAAGTGGTATCTTCGTCCAATGATCCAGTGCCAGCTACAAATTCTTCATAAGTACTCTTTTCAGGGAAAGGTCTGGGACCCAACAATTCAATCATGTCATCTCTACTGAGAATCTCCTGTTTCAACAAGCGCTCTGCAACTTTTTCTATATTCGTCTTATGTTGTACTAACAAATCTGTTGTGCGTTTATGTGCTGAGTTTATTAAATCTCTAACTTCAGAGTCAATTAATTCAGCAGTTTTCTCAGAGTATGGTTTGTCTATAACCATTTCACCTGGTTGAGGCATCTCAAATGACACATTTCCTACTTTAGTGTTCATACCATAGTGAACAATTTGAGCGTATGCACTTTGAGTAATTTTCTTCAAGTCATCCTGTGCACCAGTTGTGATTCTGCCAAAGAAAATTTCTTCACTTACTCGTCCTCCGAGGGTCATGCACATTCTGTCAAACAATTGCTCCTTACTATATAAATATTGTTCTTTTGGTAAGTATTGAGCATATCCAAGACCTTTTCCTCTGGGGATGATAGAGACCTTTAGAAGTGGGTCAGCATGTTCAAGGAACCAGCCAGCAACAGCATGCCCAGCTTCATGATAAGCTACAATCTTTCTTTCCTCTGGTTGCAGTACATTAGATTTCTTCTCCATACCTGCTACCACTCTTTCTATGGCTTGTTCAAAGTTCTTCATGCTTATATCAGATGACAATTCTCTAGCTGCTATAAGTGCTGCCTCATTGCATACATTTGCAATATCAGCACCAGTGAATCCTGAAATGAAAAGTAAATATTTTAGTAATTCAATTGCTTTAATAAGTTTGCATGAGATGATCACCACACTTCCTCAAAGATATAAACAACATCAGAGAACTTCAGAAGGAAATAATATAATTGAAACTAATAAATATTTTAACTAAATGTTTTGAATTGAGTTTCAAATCTATCCAGACTATGATGTCTAATTAATTTTATCATTAATAAACATGAATACCTGGTGTTAGTGCAGCCATTTTACGAGCTAAGTTTTCTTTGTTCAATGTTGTTTTAAGAGGAGTTAAATGCACTTTGAAAATTGAAGCTCTGCCTTTGATGTCAGGGGCGGGAACAAAGATTTGTCTGTCAAATCTTCCGGGTCTCAATAGAGCTTTATCAAGAATATCAACTCTATTGGTTGCTGCTAAAACAACTACATTAGTAGTTGTGTTGAAACCATCCATCTCTACTAAAAGTTGATTGAGTGTATTTTCTTGCTCAGAGTGTCCACCAAAACTGCGGCCTCCCCTTTTTCTACCAACTGCATCAATTTCATCAATGAATAGAATGCATGGAGCATGCTTGCGAGCCATTGAGAACATGTCTCTAACTCTAGATGGACCAACACCCACAAACATTTCCA